>JMFS01036376.1:0-29616 GCA_000699545.1 Podiceps cristatus
CCTGGCTGAAACCAGGACAAAAGGTCAGCAAAGTAAAAGTCATCTTGAAAGCTGTGAGGTCATTATGAAGTCATTTCTCTTTCCGTCCTTCTTTTGATGTTGTATGGGTTATCAGGTTCTGACAGTGACACAGATTTCTAGATTTTGGATAGTACAGTCACAGATCATATTTGAAAACTTAGTTTCTAGAAGAGTTGCATGTACAGTACTCACTGGAGACTAGGAATTTGGTTTTGGTTGCAGGGCAGAACTAATCATGTGCATAAATTCTACATAAAATTGAGATGTAAATCAATCAAAATTCTACATAAAATTGAGATGTAAATCAATCACTTGCCGCATCCAGCAGTCTTGAATGGTACTAAAACTGAAGATTGTCCCCTATGGAGGACATTTGCCAGTTTAGTTGTTTTAGGCATGACCTGCAGCCTTGTATAAAATGTGATGGTAGAACCCAAACATGAGTTGCAGCTGTGATTAATGTATATGCTTAGGTGAAATGCCAGTTTGTGCTCAGTCCCATTTTCAGGTACAACCACCATGACAGTTATCACATGAGATATCACAACCATCAGCAATAAATCTCAGCCATAGCAGGCTCCATTTGTCACAAATTAAATTACATTACTTAATAAGAGATACATTTAGCTGATTAGTGTGTGCTATTTTGTTATTATTTTATTTTGCGTACGTTTTGCTCTTCCGCATGTAGAAATGTGCACATGTGAAGGGAGCAGCCAAAAAAAAAAAAAGTAGATGGAGTAAAGGAAAATGAATCACAACTCCTTTTGTATATCAAAACTAGCTGCATCAAACACGTCATCCACAGATCTGTGGAAGAAAAAAAAAATCTTTATAACAAAGAAGGGTATGCTAATTAGTTAATTATAGATGATAGACCAGCAGCAGGGGATGACTACAGGAATATCTTAACTGATAAGCACTTTATGACCTTCAGTGGATCCATCTTCATGACTTCTCACTAATTCTACCCCTCCCACAAACTGGCTCACAACTATGATCTTAGCAAGTCTATCCACGTTTCCTTATTTGACGAAAGAGCAAGACCAAAGATACGCAACGGAAGTTACTCTAAAGTGGAAATTACGTAGGAATGGGTTTGTAAATAATGAACCAACCTACTGGTTTGTGTCCTGAAGCGTGGGGAGTTGTGCAACAAGACTTTTTACAATGCACCGTGAAGGGCCATGGAGTCTGAATTCTGGACTATGGTTTTAAAGGACCTAAACTTTCCGCTAGAGTGGTCTAGTCTTTTCCTCTTGAAGGAGACTTTCATACTTACCAAAGGAACTTCTCAAAAGACAAAAAGGGAAACTTACTGCCTTGAAGTTAGAAAAAAGTCTGTGGAGAACATACGGGCAGAACTCCTGGCACTGTTTTGTGATTGCATTTGGAGAAAGGGCTTGTCAGGATCCCCATCACAACAGTGATGAGATGGGAATAGAGCTCTTATATCCATACTTACAAGATGTTCCATGGTGTTGCTGTTATTTACAATAAAAATGTCAATTGCCCTGGGCTAAAAATACATGTAACTTTGTCCACTGAGTACTGTGGATTTTAATTACAGTTTCATGCTATACGTTGCTCTTAAGCTGCATCACAGTTAACAGTAGGCATCTGCCTCTCCCAGCGTCACTGCTCTGACATGCTGTTCAATGATTGTGTCTTACTCCTGTGCTCGCATGGACCAGGGGGATACAGTTAAACTGCTGTACAGTTACAAGCAAAGTTATTGCCATTTTCTCCAGAAACACACCCAGTGCCTTGCTAGTAGAGGAACTCTGACATGCTATGATCTCTTGAAACAGCAGTTTTAAGAAAATGTGTTCATTTGACTAAGCCCATGTAGCCAGCGCTCATGTGAGAGAAGAAAATTTTACATCCAGAGGATGTCATGGTAGGTCAGGAGCTCAGATCTTCTTAGCTGGAGTGGGAACAAGGGGGTGAAAAAGGAGGATGTGCTCGCAAGGATTTCTGCAGGACTCTTCTGCCAAAGTCAGAGGATGCTCGGGGGGATCTCATCAATGTATATAAGTACCTGCAAAGAAGACAGAGCCAGGCTGTTTTCCGTGTTGCCCAGTGATGAGACCAGAGGCAATGGGCACAAACTGAAACACAGGAGGGTCCCTCTGAACAGCAGGAAACACTATTTTTACTGTGAGGGTGACCAAGCACCGGCACAGGTTGCCCAGGGAGGTTGTGGAGTCTCCACCCTTGGAGACCTGGTACTGGGCAGCCTGCTCTAGGTGGCCCTGTTTGAGCAGGGGGATTGGACCAGATGACCTCCAGAGGTTTCTTCTACCCTCAACCAGTCTCTGATTCCTCCCATCAGCCATCCCCAGACACACTCACTGTTTGGCCTGTGTTAGTTTCAAAGTAGTTCTTGGTTTTTTCTGTCCTTGGTTTCCTACCATCCTGCTTTCTTTGGTTGAGAGTTCTCAGATTAGTAGTGCTTGGGGATTTCATGGCCAGCCATCAATTTTGCCAGGCCACTTCCATTTGTAAAATTGTCCGAAGAAAGTAGGTAATAGAGAGGTTTTAGGATTTTTTTAACAGCATGTTTAAGGTTCTTTTGTTTTGCCTTCCAGGTTTTTTGAGTCTACTTATTTTGTGCTTTCAGACTTTAAAACAGAAAAGCTAGAAATTTCTTTTAAAAGGGAAAGCTGGAATCCCCAGGAAATAATTTAATATCAGAGGAACCTTTGGAATCATGTTATCTCCTCAAGCAGAAAAAGTTATTCATGTTTTGTTTCCCAGAGTTTCTGTGTTCAGAAGTAAAAAAATAGTTCACTGTCTCTAACGTGGCCTGCAGCTGTCCGTCATGAACTGAGAGTCTCTCCTCTACCCCAATGAAGTGCTGTGGTAAACCCCCAGCACGTCATTCCTCAGGCCTTTGCAAGAGGTTTCCTTCATAGTCTCTTGTTGAATGGTGGAAGTGAGGAGGAAAGCAGACTGGAGAGACTCTCCTTTCTAGATGCCTGAGAATGCTTGAAGGTATGCGTTAGGAGGTTGATTTTACCCAGTAAAGAACAGTGTTTATTCGTATGAACAACAAATGCTTCCCAGTAAATTAGTTAAGAAAAGATTGTGTTTTGAGGTTTTGAAAACTAACAACTTCAAAACAAACACTGAAAAATCAGAAAACATTTTGCTCCACAGCAAACTACAAGAATAGATACTTCTGTTTTTTCAAAACATAAAGAGTGCAAAATTTTCTTTTTTTTTTATTTCCAAACTGCGTCTTCAAGTAGACCGTTTTTACTACTGGAATAGACAAGCACGAAGTAATAACTCAAAGAACCTTCTACTCATTTTTAGAACATAAGCATGTTATTTACTCCTCTCCATACTCAAAAGATTATGCAGTCATGTAGAGATGAATAGGCCCCTAAACAAAGACAGAAGAAATTTCTTCATTAAGCCTCTCACTTTGAAATGTTCACACTCTTGAAGTAACAAAATACTTCCTATGTTAGCAATGTGGTCCCACAAATCTCTGCTCCATTCTTGTGTGAGAACCAGCAGTTTCTGGGAGAAAGTTCCAAGTATTTTGTTTGAAAGCTGAAAATTCTCCCCCCCCTTTTTTTTAAAAAAAAGGCCATCCTTCTATCCTTCATTTTTTTTTTTTTTAAAAAAGTGTCACTGCTATTTAATAATTGCTTTCCTGTGATCACTCCATTGGTTACTTGGTCCTGAACATTTATTGTCAGACTCTTATATAGAAACTCCTATGTTCCCATCAGTGCTGTTCATGACAGATTTTTCGAAGAACTAAACTTTTTAGACAATTCCCTGAGTTGGATGCAATTTCTGGTATGACATCCCTCAAATGAAGCTCAGAAAGGCAGGAGGCCTCCTGAAGATACCAGGCATGGAGAGATCAGTGAAGTGGGAAGATGGGATACAGTCAGTAGGCTTTGTCTTCCTTATCTCTGCTATATGTATTAAGAGGTAGCATGAATGAAATGCAGCATTAAAAAATAAGTACCACTGGAATGTATTCCTCTTGGAAATCTCAGAACAGGACATCAGGAATCCCTAAAACTTCAGCTATTTGCTGAAGGTCCTGTGACTTAAATGGAGCTTACCCTGAGTCACACACGTACACACCTGTGCAGAACTGATCGTAACCAGGGAACTGTGGGCATTAGAAACTGGAGAGCGGGAAAGAGATTGTACCGACCACTGCTACAGAGTTATGAGTGAGAAGAGCACGATGCTTTTTCTCTGTACCTGGGAACAGTCCCATCAGTGTTAGGTGTGCCTGGAGCACTCAGGCACTGTGATGACAGGTGTCATCAGGAACCTAAAATAATAAGCAATTCCAGTCTCTCTAACCTTACACAGTTCATAACGTGTTCAGCACAAAGGTTTTCAAGTGCCTACGTTAGAGTAAAGAAGCTAACTTCTTTTGAAAACATGAAGTGCGACTTCCTACGTTATTAACAGCTCAGATAGCTTTATCAAATCTACATAAATTGTAGCTAATTAAGCTGACAGTATGATCTGAAATATCACAGCTCTGATGTGATAATCAAATGAATTTTCTTCTAAATTTAGTGCCTCATCATTTTGTTTTATAGTTTTTATTCATTTCATTTGATAAAAGACTACCCAATTATGTTTTCAGAGTCTTGTGCTCAAGAACCACGTAAATGACTGTGTCACTGTACTTTCTCATCTCTTGCAGAGATGGCTCGATGTTGCAAGAGCCTCGTGACCCCTGTCTGGGAGCAGGCCATCTACAGGTGTCATGAGCCCTACTCTGTACTTAGGATTAGGCCTGCTTCAGCCTTCAAATTGCTCCTTGTGTGCCTTGTTTTGAAAAAATGTAGCTCTTTTTAGTGCCAAGGCTAACTCTGTTCTACACTTGGTTGCAAATTCCTTCTGAGAATAAATAACATTGTATAATGGTAGAGCTCACCATATATAGGCAGAATATCATATACAGGTAGAGCTCACTGTTACAGCAATCCCAACATCTGTTGGGCAACACTACTGAGGAAATATGCTGCAGATGTTACTGGTTTTTGCTTTCCCTATTTTCCCTGGTTTAGCCTCCCAATTCCCCTTTGACTTGTGGCAGCAGCGTCAAATACATGGTGTTTGCATGCACTAAGAGAACAAAGTACACAGCATAAATAAGCATTTCCTATGGGAATATGCATTGGTTTTACTCTCAGCATTGGTCATACTTTATTTGTCACATTTGATTTGCTGCAGGTTGTAACTAGTTGAAAAGAAACTCAGCTGAACTAATCTTTATTTAAACCTGAGAACAAGTATAAAGTCTTTTTTTTTTTTCTCTTTTGTCACTTAGTGGTTATATTGGTATAGCTGTAGTTGTTTCTGACCGCAAATGGCTAAGCTCCATGTACAGACATGGATTCAATAAAAGCAGAATAAGCCCCTCAGACTTGGTGCTCAGAACTTACTCCTTCATTTCAGGAAAGTTGCCATGACATTGCTTTTAATTTAATAATTCAGTTATCCAACTGATAAAGAATTAAATTGAGTCCTTCAGCTTTTAGCTCTCCTGGGTCTTTGTTCCTGTTTGTTGCCTTAGAGCGAACCTCATCTTAGATTTGCTGTTACCCCTGCATGGCCTTACAGAGCCTTTCACGGTACAGAAATGCAATCTTGGAGCACACAATAGCTGTGGCCGTGAATGCATTTAGGGAAGAAGAGGGCAATGGCCGTACTCACCCTGTTTCCCAGCAAGTGAACCATGGCAGAAGCAGGCCAACCGGCCCATGTCCGCTGCCGCGTTAGTGCGTTTTAACAGCGGCAGTAGCAGCAACACCGGAGACCGCAAGGAGAGAGCAGGACTGGCAAAATTGCCTTTACTGAGGAAACATCAAAGCACAAAAAACTTCCCCCAAAGCCAAACTACTGCTGTTCTGAGGAAAAGACATGATGACAATAAGAAGATAGTGTTATTTCAAAGCTTTGAAAGGTGCAGCCTGTATATGTAAGATGAAACCAACACAAAGTGTGTACTGAAATGGAAGAAAATACAAATCCAAAGACCTGAAACCAAATATTTGAGCTGAAATAGGCAGAATACAAGGAAAAACAAACCACGATTGTTTCTGTGTTTGCAAATCATGCTGTTCTTGAGTGCAATACCCTTCCCAAAGATTGTCAATGACCAGGACAGAGTATTTCCTCCACTGTGCACAGCATTTAATTAAGGATCTCAGAGCTTTTACTTTTGAATTTCTCCATTTCCTTGGTTTTATGGTTTTGTATGAAAATAGTTGACTTGATCTGTCTCTTCAGAGTCTGAACAGAAGTTTTATTTTGGAAAAAAATTTAATCTTTCTCCCTTTTAGTTTTTAAGACAAGAATAGATCTCTCTGAGAAGACAAGAGACATATTTTCAGTTTTTCAGTCCATTTTGCTGAAAGTAAAGTGAATTCAAACAGGCATATCTCACATGTACTACTTTTTTTTTGTTGGGTTTTTTTCAGTCTAAGCCCTTCATTCAAGAGTACCAAATTAGGTGATGATGTAATATTGCAATCTTTTCCACTCTTTATATGCTTTTCTTATTTTTATTCTTAAGTTTGGCATGTCTTGGAGTAGATTTGCTATCATATATTTGAACAATTACTTCTAGGGCAAATCATTTCTGCTTTTTTAAGGGGGAGCTAAATGTTCTTTGTCAACTTACTGCAGTTTATCACATTAGTAGACAACACCTGAGTCACTGTTGAGCATGTGCATGCTTCAAAGTCTTTGATAGGCCAGTAGAAGCCTCAGTGAAGTTGTACATGTTCTGCTTCACAAAAAAAATAAGAGGTTGAACCTGGCCAAATACCACAACTCAGCGGACAAGCAGTGGCTTGCAGAGTCACAGGGAAACTTGGTCACATGTCCAAGTGTGAAGTTATTTGCAGTCTGGTTAAAACTAAAGAAATCTGTTTGCTAAGGCAGGATGAGAAGTAGAGCAATTAGCTCCAACTCCTTAAATGCCTTACTTCAATAGACATCATGGAGATGACCAGAGACTGGCTCTCAGAGAACCTTGTGCTGACCTGAGGCTAAGGGCCCCATTTTTAAGCTGAAGATTGAGCATCCCTCAGCAAAGGGAAGTCCTTGGGACCCCACCTACAGTGAGAGTTTTGGCATCTAACCATTTTCATGAAGGCAAGACTCAGGTATGAAAATCATGTGAAATGGCATTAGGGTGCCTCAAGCCAATGGAGTGTTCCTTGATGTCATAGAATCATAGAATCATAGAATGGTCTGGGTTGGAAGGGACCCCAAGGATCATAGAGTTCCAACCCCCCTGCCACAGGCAGGGACACCAACCTCCAGGCATGGACCTACACAAGGTTGCCCAGGGCCCCGTCCAACCTGGCCTTGAACACCTCCAGGCATGGGGCATCCACCACCTCTCTGGGCAGCCTGTTCCAGCACCTCACCACTCTCTCTGTAAAAAACTTCCCCCTAATATCTAATTTAAACCTTCCCTCCTTCAGCTTCAATCCATTCCCCCTTGCCCTGTCATTTTCTACCCTTTTAATGTCCATCACCAGTGGCTGGGATTTTATTAACAGCACAGGGATCAGGTATGATCACAGGGCAGAATGATGCAGGCAGCTGTTTCTGGTAGCCATGGAGGATGGCAGAAAAACGCATTGCACCGCTGTGTACTCATTTGCCTCTCAGACGGTGGCAACGGTCTCTCTTTACCATGGAGGTGATCTTCTTGCATGATCTACCAGGGGATACAACTGCTTGAACTCTACCTTCTGTTAAACACCTACTGACTGGCTAGCTTCACCATGTAAGAGGGGAGCTGAAGTCCCCCGGACCCTGGGGGTAGGCAAACAGGAGCGGAGAATAGGCCCAGAGCCTATGGCACCACCTTTGGCCTTGATTGCTGTGTCCCAAGGGCTGGATGAAGGCCAGCACTGTCTTCCCTTGCCAGGGTGCACTAGCATTGCTCAGGGACAAGTCCCGGTCCCTCCCAAGAGGAAACTGGCTGTAAGGAGACGTACAAGGTTACAGAGAGGAGAAAAAGAGGTGGAGATCCCTGTCTCACCTGTAGTCCCCAGTGTCTCCGATCGCACAGGTCCATTCAGAAAAACCTTCTGCCCTGCAGAAACCTGGTCTTCTGCCATCTCAAGACGTTGCTGGATACACTGTTAAGAAACCTCGAGCCACTTCTGCAAGCAGCATTGTGAAGCTTTTGTGAAGAGCTGTTTAGATACAGCTAATAGAAAAAAGAAAAAACAGATTGTCTTCTCTGGGGCTTCAGCAATGTCCTGAGTAGAACCAGGAGCCATCTCCCCTCACACCAGTCTTACAGTGTGAATCATGTCCTCCCGATTTGCACCCAAGTACTTTTTTAAAAACCAAGAAGAACAATTTGAAAACGTACAAGAGAAGGAATGTGCTGGTGGCTTCTCCCTTCTGCCTTGGCTCAGTGGTTATCACACATACGCAGCCAGGATGCATGAATAAAGCAGGTCAATTCCTTCTTCTCCTCAAAAGGATTAAAACCCACGTTTCTTTCCTCCCTGGAGACTGCAGACTACCTTGGCAGGGGGGGACCCTTTCTAGACTTTGAGCTAAAGCTAGGCTGCTGTGCAGAAATGAATTAAAATTAATCTGTAGACAAGTGAGCCTTATGGCAGCTTAGCAATGTGAAGCTCAGCTGGCGGTAGGGAAACCCGCTTCCATGTGCCTTAGCCTGTGGATTGCTGTGTACCTTGTCCAAAGGCTAATTTGTGTAGCAACTGTTTCCTCGGGCTGTGCTTTAAAAGAAACCAAGGTAGTTGTTGCTGTGTTTCTGTATGAAGCCTGATGCAATTAGATGAATTAGGTGCTGAGAAGGAAGGTCTCTGCAGAAACCCATCAAATTTCTGGGTGCTGCTCAGGTCTCTCAGGTATTCAGCTGAGCAGGTTTATCAAAACTCATGTATTTGTAGATGGACATGAGCACAGTTTGAGGTTACAGCGTAGCTGGACTGTGGTTTTGAGGATCCCAGTTTTGGAGATAAGCACCTATGTCCCATTTGCACCTTAAGCATCTGGGACTCTGTTCCCTCAGTACTAAGGAGCATAATCCCGTTGCCACTCAGTGGGAACTATGCTCCTAAATCACTTAAGGGCTTCTCAAAATCCCACTCCAAATCTGAATATGCAAATGGCATATTGTTCATTTTTAAGAGGGAATGGGCCCCTGTGTCCTTCTGCAGTGCAATATAACTGTGCGAGTGCTCTGACAGGAACTGCTACATGTACATTCTGAGAAGACCCTTTCTGCAGAGATGAGCAAAAGAAATCTCTTTCACAGAAACTGTAGATCAGGTTGGTGCAAATTCAAAACCAAAAAATAATTGGTTTTGGATGCATGTTTTTTAACAGCAGGTAATCCCTCTCACCTTTTCCTTCTGTTTCTCTGTGGAAAACATACTTTTTAAAAAAAAAATATTCTTTTTTTCATTTTGTTTAGCCAAAAAGCAATTTTGTATTGTGAAACAGGGTGGTATGGGAAAGTTTAGTTCTCCCATGTATCTTCCAACTCAATCCTAATACCTCGTTTCTAAATGCTCGCCTGTCACAGATTGTAAAATCAAGTACTAACAGTACAGACTTGTACAGACAACATGCTGTAACACCTTCATTTATGTTTTGAAGAAATCTATTTCTTCCAGGGGAAAAGAAATGGGCCTACAGTTGAAACTCTAATAAATGGCAAAACCCTATTAACACAACTTGTATATATATATATATACTGGTTACGAATGTGAAAGTACTTCATGTGTACTGTGGCTGTATGTCTCAAATATTAAATAACTCAACAATAAGCTTTTCAAAGAAGAGACAATTACCATGCTACATACAGTAGCTTTGAAGAAGCAAGATAATGTGAGGAATTAAGCATATCCTACATGGACCAGATGTCAGAATACACAGTTTTCTAATACAGTCAGTTACATGTCAAGTTGAATTAGCAGCTTGAGTATGATGTCTTGCCTTCATGCTTAACCATCTCTGAGGAGATCCTCTGGGTTATGTACAAGACGGCTGTCAAATTTCCTGAGCTGATTAAGACCTCTCGCTTTTCCATGGTGAGGAGGACACAAAATCCGGGACAAGAGTGTTAAATATTCAGAAGAGGATGCAGAGAATGTGGGTTAGGGAAAGGCTATGCTGGGGTTTGACAGTTAGCAATCACTTTCTTACCACCCTCCCTTTTCCTCCCGTTTGCTGTATATTTTCAATGTATTTTGCTTCATATGAAGTGCTGAGCATTTCAGAAAAAGTATTTGCAAAGTGCACAGAGATGTCTCAGTATCAATTTGAATATTTTGAAAATAAAACCATAGCCAACTTCCATCTCTTCTATATTTGCAGGGATGTGATCGCTGTCTTAGGCCCTCTCTTCTAATTGCACATGCCAGAATTATATCGAAAGAAAACAGGTGGATGAATAGTACCAGGATTAATCACGGCTCAATCATGCTATGATATTATCTGTAGGCATATCAGACATACACTATATTTATACGGAACGACAGTCACTCATACATTATGAATTCTGTTGAGAAGAAGCCATATGACCAGGAGAAAGTATCATTTTTAGAAACTGTAACTAGCACAGAGAGTCAAACATGGGCTATTTGCAGTACAGCCTGGGTAAAGTGGCAGAAGAGGCAGAATTCATGATGAATAAGTTGGATATCGCTGCCCAAATAGAGATGGCTGAGATTTCTATTTTCTTGCTTGGAGAGGAGCCCCTTCTCAGTGTCTCCAAGATCACAGAGCTGCTGCTAATGCATTAAAAGCAAAGAAATCAATCTGAAAGAGCTTAGCAATGGGTATTGCTTCCAGAGCGGCAGCATTTGGCTTGCCCCATCACTCCCGACTCCCCACCCTCATCCCTGCAATACTGCCGTACAAAAGTGGCGAGCCACACGGCTCCGCGCCAGCCTCACAGCTGAGGAGAAATAGCCTCCCCGGCCTTCGCCCCTCGGCGAGGACCCCTGAATATCACTCCAGCTGCTGGGACCTCTGGGCACATCTGCTCTTCTAGATGAAGAGCAGCACGGAGCAGTGCCGTTTGCCTGGCAGAGTTTCAAATGGTCTGAGTGCCAGTAAAATCCCTGAGAAATCCCGAAAGAGCTGAAATTACAACAGAGCTACCTCCCTTCGCCGAGACTTGCAAACAAACGCGAGATCCTGGCATAGCCCTGCCTGGGGTTTCGCTCTAAGCAGCTTTTGAAGCGAAGCGGGACGATGCTCTTTGCAGCTGTAATTGCAGTTTAGTTTTGAAGCGGCGAGCAGAGCAGGAGGCAGCGGCGGGGTGTTTGCAGGACGGGCCCCCCAGCCCCAGCTGCCGGGGCGGTGGGGGGCGGGAAGGGTGCCTTGGGTTTTAAGTGCCAAGGAGCCTTTTGTCTTTACCGGCAAAGGCATCAGGGCATCACCTCCCTCTGTACAAAAAGGACTGGTGTCAGGGAAACCGCTGTATTTTTTCCCTTTCACGGTAAGAGCAGAAGCAGGCACAGAAATGGGCCTGTTTACCTCCCCCACCCTCTTCTCAATCCTCAGGTAAAGGAACAGGCTGTCCTGCGGCTCCCTTAGCCAGGTGAAGTGTTAAAATGCAAAAGTCTCTTTTTCTGACAGTCATTTCTCTTCTTGTGCTCGCTGGGTTTGTCATTAATAAAGGCTATTCCCCCCCCCTCCCCAAGCCTTAGTTTTCAAATTAAATTGTGGTTTTACCAACTCTACTTACATAATGATTCTAGTACAGAACATCGCCCAAAGGAATAACTCTGAATCTAGTTCTTTTACTTTGTGCATTGTTGGTAGTGTTTTGAGGGGGGTGGGATTTTCATGGTGGAAAAGAAGGGGAAATAATTGTTACAGAGAGAAAAATAACAGTCAAAGCAGATATGTAAATACTGCATCGTGACAGTAACTCTTAAGGGAAACTAGAGGGCAGGCTTCTAAAATACTTCAAGCTCTGTGAAGATAAAGGTAGGTACCTCATCAGCTTCCAAAAAAAACGTTATGTGCCTAACTCCTAGGGGGGGTTGCATGTTCAATCGGATAAATGCTCTCAAAATACTGTCCTGGGATGACTCAGGAAGCCTGTTGCATAAAAATAATAGTCATTGCTGTGTGCCACAGCCAAGCAGCTGCTATTGTCAGTCTGCTAATTATTATACCCAATATAACTGAGTTGCCATTTCCTTATCCCTCTCTTTGTCTTGTATTGTGCCATGAATTGTGTCTTATTGTGTGCTAGAAATCACTTTGGACTGGACAGAGGTTTTTTATTATTATTGCATGTGTGAGTACTGCTTAGCATCTGCATGGGGCTTGGCTTCTGACCTGCCATTGTAGGTTGTTTACAAAGTCCCTTGCAGTGGCAGAGAAAAATGGAGAGAAGTGAACCCTCATGGTCAAATTGCCAAGAAGGAACTGAAATTAATAGAAAATTTATTTGGATTTTCTTGTTTGTTTGTTTTAACTTCTCATGGTCCAGCCTTCGAGTTTGAAGGAGATGGGGCGTAGAGTATAATTTTTAGGGCTTGGAGTTGTCAAAATGAATCCTGAAGAGCAGCATTTAAGTGTTTGGCATCACACACCTGAATGAAGGTGGAGATCAATGCGGCAGGAGAGGCTGTAGAACCCGTCTGGACATGCCAATATACGTTACACTGCAGAGCTGGGTCCTGCCCTCAGCTGGACCACAAAGGTGCAGGAATAGCAGAGTTAAATCATACTATATAGAGTTTAAAAAAGAGACTATTTCTCTCGTGGTTAGAGAAACTATCTGTCTCCAGCAACTTCTGGATGGTAGGAGCATTGAGCAGGAATCAGGGTTTCCAAGTCTGGCAGACCTGAAGTTGTCAGCCCTTGGAAGCCCCCGCCAAAGAGCTGCACCAGCCTCTTGGCTGGCTGCCGGGGAGACAGGACAGGGGCTGATAAGAAACTGCCCAGATCAGTCATGCTCAATGTTCCATGTTACATCAGGAGAATTGCTGAAAACAAGACGTTTCCATAAAAAGTTACACTTTCAAAGCATAAACCTTTCCCAGTGGAGAAATGTTCCATCAGAAAATGTTGGACCAGTTTGACTCTTGGCATACGCTAAGGTACAAAAGCTCATTGCATTTTAAATAAACTTCAACAGCCTCAGCCCATGCCAATGCTCAAACAACAAATCAAGCAAACTTGTCTGTTTCTCCCGTAATTATCCAACCTAATAATTCTCTTGTCATTTTCCCCTTTTGCTTCAGTGGAGGAAGGAAGGTGGTGTTTACAGTACACCAAGATGCTGTTTGCTTCTAATTTCATTGCCTTGAAAGCTGAAATTCATAAACAGTCATGATATAAATATATATAGCTTTAATCCCAAATTATGTATGTACAAATGAAACCAAAATTCAATTACTTTCAGGACACACATGATTGAACTTTGTTTTATAAAACATTTTTTTGACATAGTCCTTTCTAAAATCAGCATGGAGTGCAAATTTTCTTCAGGGACAAATGAAAGACAGTCTGCCTTGCCAAGATTAGAACACATGGCTTTTGAAAGTCTAACAACTTAACACCTAATGCTTAGACCTTTCCCTTCAAACGCTGAAGTTGCATGAGAGATGGAGGGTATTTGCAATGAAAAAATGAATGGCAGAGCTAGCATGCCGGAGGATATGTGAATTCTAAAGAATAATGAAATAAAAAAGTTCAGACAATATTAAAGTTTGGTAGGAATTGAAAAATTAGGCAGTATGGAAGCTATGGAGGAGTGTTTATGTGTTCATCGGTGCAGATGAATTAACATACTGTACAGCCTGCCTTATACTGTGTTCCCTGAAAATTATGATTTATAACATTTTTTCTCTGACCATCTGATATCTGCAAAATTATGTGTGGTTACAAAGCTAAAACAGTAATGGCAATTCATCTTTTGTACATACCAGTATGTCTCTGAAGTAACTTACCTCACTTTAAGTATAGGAGAAAGAAAACTTGGCACCTATATCTTCATTTTTGAATATGAATAAACACTATTAGGCTAAGTATTCAGTCTTAACTTATTAACTGATGCTTATGTGAGTCATTTATCAACTCAATATCATTATAATGCATGCTTTTTATCATTCAGTTCCTCAACTATTTTTGAAAAGGAAAACCCCATCAACTCCACAAATGTCAGTAGGCAACAAAGGCCAACGGCACTTTAGAAACGCCATTAGTGAGGCCATGCACTCGTGGGCTCTGTAGGAATCAGCAGCACGCCAGATATTTCGCTTTCTGCAGCCTTTGCCCCTGTAACTCAACCCTCTCCTGCAAAATAAAAATTCAGACTCTCTTGCTTACAATTTTTTATTTAAAAAATATGAACAATTTTGTAACCCTTCTCAGTATGTGAAAACCGTGCAGATAGCGAGCAGTGTTGCTTACCACTGGGCATGCATCTCTGGAGAAAATGTCGGCCTCTCTGGACTAAGAAGTGGCAGCCAGCATGACAATAACAAAAGACATGAGCGTTCAGGTGTGAAATCAGAGAACCTTTCCAGCAGCAGCATTTTGCTGTGTGATATGTTGCATTCAGATCTCTGAGAAAGTTTTGTACATAATTTAGAGTAAAGCTTTAATATTTGATCGGAGAGCTAGCGCCAAATGAAGTGCCAGCAGAAAAGAAGTCCAAGGCAAGTGCCTTCCTCCAGAATCTCTTTTGTGTAGTAAAACAACTTACTTGACAATCATTGTTCATCATTGAATTATGTAGCACTGTTATGCATTTCAGTGTTCGTATGGCATGAAACAGCATGATCTTGAGGGTGATAGCCCACTCCTGCAAAGGCTTTTATTGCACTGTTTGAGGGACTACGATAAGACTGCTAAAAGGATTCAACTGGAAGAGTCTTTACACTACCATAAAAATGTCAGTAAGAATAAAGTCACCTTTCTCCAAATTTCAGCCTCCCAAAATCAACTGTTTTTCTAGAAAAAACAAAACTGAGCGGCCTGAATTTTCACAGGAAAGCACAGAACATCTGGAGTTTTTCAATTTCCTGAGAAAGAATCAAAACTTTTAAGCTAAATCAGGTGCTTTTTGCAAGAAGCTTTCTTTTGTGCGATTTCCAGCTGCCTGTCCACCCTGAATAACAAATAACATTTCTGAGTATTTCCCACAGCTGCTGTTCAGCAGCTTCACACTCTTAATGCTATGGGTCTGGTGCAGGCACAGGTCATTAAGATTGTTACAAAATTTTATAGCCTAAGCCACTGACTGAGGATTTACAAGGCTTTGAGATGCCACTCCGGATGTCCTCCTTGGCTGCTGGGCACAGTGCGTGGTGGTGGTTGGCCCATGCAGCTGCCCGTAGGTCGCTCCGGGCTGAGTGCCTGGCCAAGGCACGGGCAAGGCTGGTGGGGTGAAGCTTCCACCAGTGTGAATGGGAGTGCCATGAGAGCGGGCAGCAAGGTTTTGAGAAGTGCAAAATACTTTTGGTCCCCCTGTTTGTGCTGCCCTATGTGGGACAAGAGAGGGTTTGACTTTTCAGAGCCATAGCGCTTGTGGTGGTTAGCTCATGACCCAATCCAAAGGCTGTGGCCCCCTACACTCATTAAGTCACTTTTGAAACAAACCAGGAATTCTTTTGGTAGCTTTATGAAATTTGACCACGTTTAATCCAGGTTGCACAGTGCAATACCAGTCATTGTGGTTTTGCCTCTTGTACTTCAGCTGCAGATACCTGTGAAACATTCCCCTTGCCCCTGGTTATCTCTGTGTTGGGCTACCAAGCCCTGACTGTAGGCAGTCTCTGTGGCAAGAGCACTCACCACCATAGACATTTTCTCCTGGCTGGAAACTTTGCTTTCAGAGATGGATCCTTGTTGAGAAACCCCAGTCATGCAATTAACTCTCAGCAAGTGCATTTCATATTGCATCAATGAGTGCCTCCTTACAGAGCCTTCATCACTTTTAGTACAGCAAAGATGTCCTGTTGTTTCAAATGTCACAGGTTTTTTTACTTTTTCTTTTAGCAGTTGATTTTTATTGCTGCCTTTTTCTGTACTGAATAACTTACAAATCATTATTTTATTTCTAATAGTGCTTAGCCTGACCCTTTTGTATATATCTTTGTCCTGTAGACACCACAATTACCAGTCTGAGGTTTTGCTCGCAAGGGGACCTAGCAACATCTTTTCATGTTCACTGTGCACCACCGCTCAGATGCTTTTCTACTGGCTCTTTTTTGCCATGTGCCTGCAAGCTGCTAAGTGATTTTGGTTATCATTGGAGGAATCAATAGGATTTGTAGCACCTTGAAGGAGGTAATAAGCACTTTGCGGGATCAGCTCTTGGGCCTTGGCTTCCTTACTGATGAATTTGCCGTGACAATAATTCCTGAAGTTTTACTAACTGTGTTAGCCTTTGTCTTGAGAACCTGAATTGCTATTATGGGCAATGAAAATGAGATAAAACTAAAGTGTCCCAGAAATCTCTTTCTAATTTCAGTGACATAAATTTTTTACTACTTAAGCTCTTTAAGTCATGTGGCTTCATTAACAGGCTATTTGGCGTACCTACTCATACAATCAGGATGACACCTTAAAAATGGGACCAAAGCCTTGAGTGATGCCTAGACTGGGAATCCAAATGCTTTTTAAAGCAGAGGTGGTATAGGTGAATGAGAATAGCTTGACATGAACTCAAAAATCATTTTTTCCTTATATTGATTAATAATTACAAAGAGTAATATAGACAGACACCTGCATGAACCTATCAGGGATTAGTAAAGTGCCACAGAAAAAACTAGGGTTTTTCCCTTCAGAAGGCAGTAATTTCAAAGGTGGCAAGTACTGCAGCGTATTTTGCATTAACAGAGGCAGAAAGAGCCACTACAGCTTCTTGTCAGCAACTTCAGTCACAGTGTTTGGTATTTATTGCTCCATCTTTACTTCCCCTTGAGAGTCACAAATGACCTCATACACTCCCAAAGCAACTGAAGGTGGGTCTGCGAAAACTTTTTATAGGAATGACACTTCAGGTTATGAGAAGTGAAGAGAAAACATTAATGAAAAGCAGAAAATCGAAGTGAAATCCTGAATTTAATGTGAGGTAAATGTATGTTACAGCCACTGTGCTTTAAGACATGCAAACTGTGGAGAGAAAATGTTAAAGGTAGCTCCAAAAAGTTACAGTAGCAGTGGAAATATAGATAACAGAAAGTATACCAGAGTATGTATAGCTTTTTTTTTTTTTTTGTAATACCATTTTGAAATGTTATGCATAATCAGCCCTTAAAAATTGTCTCTTTATGAACTCCTCAGATATGATAAAATTCATCATATGCTTTCCCAATTTTGAAACTGTTCATATTTATCCCTATAAACAGGATATTTATTCCAGCATCTGTACTAAATCCATAAGCAAAAAATGTGTTCAAGGTACTACTTCATCTAAACAGTGATAACTAGCAGCCCATAGCATTTTGTTTTAGGCAGCTTTCTGATCTCAGCCAAGAGTATTTGGGTCACCTGCATCTGAGTTCCACGTAACAAGAAGAAAAGAAAGGCAGTCTCACTCATGCCAAGCATCATGCTTTATGGACCTTAGGTCTTTTCAGAGAACAAATGTTTAAAATTTGTGTTCTTTAAGAAATTTGGGGAAAATACTGATTCTGATTCAGAAAGAAAACGAACACTTTTTGCTTCTCAAGAGAAAGAAATTCTAAGGAGAAATTATTTAGGAAAACCAGAAACATTTCAGTATAATTTTTTTCCCAAGCATTTCATCAGCCTTTTTTCTTGGGAGGTCTCCTGGGGGTGTCCTGGGCGGTGAGGGCAAACTAGGGACTTGCCGGGTGTGTGGTGGCTACCTCAAAGCTCCTCACTCTGGACATGGAGCCAGGGAGCTCTAAGGGCTCCAGCTCCACCTGAGGTTTGCAGGGCTGCCTGACCCCTTACTGCAAATCCACAGCTGGAAGCTTGAAGATACCAGAACCCGGGGTCAGCCCAGAATTTCTAGGGGTTTCAGAGCCTCTCCTTAGAAGTCAGATCCCTGCAGTCCCTAGGCAGAAGGACTCTCACAGGTTCCCAAATGTTGGACTGTACCCTGTAGAACATGGTTTGTGTCCTCTGAGAGATGCCACCTCTGCTTGGTGCTCTGGTCTGTGGCAGGGAAGGAGGTTTGAGGGAAGAAAAAAAATCTAACTTGAAAAAAACTTCAAGATGTTATACTCTGAGTGACCCAGCTGCACTGTTGTCTTCTCAAGATGAGAAAATACCTGCAGTTGGATAAGTGAAGAACAAGTCCCTTGCCTGAAAAATGTATAATGAATTTTTTCCTTTTGGATAGCAACTGTCCTAGAGACCCAAAGAACCATCCAAAGCATTGGATTTTACTGTTGTTACATGGTTAATCCAATTACTAGTAATGGAAAATATTGGTCCTTCGGGAAACTGATAGACTGTGCTTACACAACACTTAGTCATTTGCTTTAGAAAGTTAAAAAATATCTGATTTATAGAATATAAAGAAGCCAAACTTCTGGTTCAGCTGGCTTCAACCAGGAGTCTATGCACAAACTTCACTGTGAATAATATTCACATGTATGATTTGTTCGGGCGTTCGTTTGGTTCATGTTTATTAACTCTCTGGGAACCACTTGCATAAATCAGCTGCTGTGCCCAAGTAGTTACAATCTCCAAATAACTAAGGGAACAACCTAGCAACTGTGCACAGTTTCATACTTCTGCACTGAGCCAGGAATCCTCCAAAGACTAATATCTAATCTGTGTTTTTATCATTTCAACTGTTATGGCAGCCATTAGGTCAGCGCAATGCTGTTCTTAATTGTGTTATGTCTGTTAAGTACCCGATTTATACCTTTCAGAAATGCCGCAGATTTGTTCCTGATTTGGCCGGAGATAAATCTGCTGCCATAACATATTGATCTGAAAGACCTCCATTCAATAGCTGTCACTTCAGAGCCACTGGGCTAAATTGTCTCTCTTTTGCAAGTTCTTTTGCTGACAAAGCTTTGTGTCAGTGTAGGTAACAAGAAATTTTGACAACAGTATAACACAGCGAATGTTTTCACTTGACTTTTTTTTGTCTTAAATAAAAAGGTCTATTGCGGTTAACTAGACACACTGTTACACAGTACTTTATTGCAGCTCCCCTCTGCCTCCTACTGAACCACAAATAGTGGAAAGGGTCAAAATTGTTGGTACTTCCCCGTGTCATACTGTCTGAGGACAGATGTAAATTAACTTGAGGAACAACATATGCATGAGAATGTGAGCATATGGCTTTCACTAATTTCTTCATGGTGAAGATACGCTCATTGTCAAAAAGATTATTTTCATATTAAGGTGGAAAGGACATCCTTTTTGTCTAAAATTATTTGTCAGATCTAAAGAATGAGAGTTCTGACCTTTTCTGTTTTGAAACTCTGTGTATATGTGTATGCACAACCTGAATCTCCATTTTTAGGTACTTCCTCACATATTTCAATTGACTGTAGGTAAAGTGCAAACAAAGCAAAATAAAAGGAAAAAATATTTAATCTTTGCTTTATTTCACAGAGTCACAGAATTGTTGAGGCCAGAAGGGACCTCTGGAGGTCTAGTCCAACCCTTCTGTTCAAGTAAGGCCACGTAGAGCAGGCTGCCAAGGACCATGGTCAGAAAGTATAAATTAGAGCAAATATATTTTAAAATATATATGAGATGCTTAAATATACAAGAGTTGCTGTTATTATCCTGACAGAAACGTTACAAATGTGTTGAAATAATTTGCAAACAGCATGCGAGAAAGCATAGTTTAATTTAAAGTAGGCTTTTTCATTTAGTCAGCCAGCTGCCACTGGGAGGAAGTCAAATAATGAACTCCCCTTTGCAACCTAAACCCTCTCTCTGATGTCACATCGTGGTATTAATGTGTTAACCTGGAGCACATTTGACTTCCTACTGCTTCTTCCACCATCTGTGTGGACAGTGATTCCAGATATGACATAAATGTTGAAGCAGTTGCACAGGAGAAGATGATCTTAGCAAGTGGTGCCCACTGAAGGGAAGTGAGGGCAGACGAATTAAAGCAGGTCCCTTGGCACTTCAGGTTACCACCCCAGGAAGGACAAGGCTTTTACCAGATGTGTAGGAGAATTAGGGAGTCAAAGGAGATAGTCCAGCTTCATTTCACATTCCCAATTCACTACAGCAATCAAAGTAGACATGTCCCTGGATTTACCTTTTTCACAGGTTTTTCCTTCTGAAGATCAGTGTTTGTAATTCTAGGCCAATTCTGCTTCAGACTAACGAAAGTTCATGAACTCTGTCCCCTTCTTACCTTACTGAAACTGATACACTTTTCATTCCCAGGGTGCTATTTACTAGGAATGTCCAGATGTCATTTAAAAGTTGTGGGAATAAAACTCTTTCCTGGGTCTCCTAACTCCATAGCAATTTATTACCTTCATTTCCCACTTGCATTTTTGAAAAGGCATTTTTTGACCCCTTTTTATCATTTTTTTTCCACTCAGCACAAGATTTTGTCCAAGCAGCCATAGGTGTTGTTCATTGGCAATGCCCACAGTATATAATGAATGCTTTCAGTTGATTATAATCTTTAGAGTTTGAGCGATTTAAATCATGCTTCACAGCTTGGTTAAACAGGATGGTAAAGCAAAGACCCAGTTCTCCAACTGTAACCCCCCTGTTGGCTCCCAAATAGAGGTCTTCTTGTTGCCTTTTCTTAAATGTTGCATGTATGACTGTGATAGTGGTGAGTAAGAGATCTATAAATGGGTTCTGGTGAGGAGTAAACATCATGTGGTCGTTCCCTTTGGAAGCTTGTTGAGTGGGAGGCATTTACTGAACCTTGATGCACTTGCTATAATCACTGATTTTCTATGAAGTGCTAATGGGATATGTCTGTTTTCTCCTTTGTAAAGTTACTTCTTATAAAAGAGGCTGCCTTAACAGAATCTTAGGGTTAAATATTTAAGGCTGGAAACTGTTCAAATAAAGATAAATTTTATTTAGCCCTCAGGTGATTCATGCACGGTCTTTAATTATATAATATTAGCACTGAATGTGGTCATTTTATTGCAAATATGGAGATACAGCCAAAATCTGGATTCATTTCGTGTTTCACCTTATTTCAGCTAACATATTGTGTAAGAACAGAAAATACTGATGGTTGGAATTACTGGTGCTTTTTATAGAGTACATCTTTTATCTACTTGCTGTTAACTAGTTTGGGCATGTTTTCAGGGAATAAAAGGGAGATGCAACATTAAAACCTGTCATTTTGAAGAAAAAAAAGTCAGATTTTTGCAATTCAATAATTTATTTATTTTTTTTTAAGTAACAACTATGTTGAATAACAGAAAAATTAAATTAATTTTAACATAAAAGCAGCCATTGATTTTTCCTGTGGTTAAAAAACTCAGGGACGCAGTCTTTTTTGTCCTAGAAACTAATACTGGCATCTCGTCGACTGCAATCACAGCCCTGCAGATTCTCAGGCATGGAACGAAGAAAGTCTTGAGGGCTGAAAAAAACCTAATTCCATAATTCAAAAGCTCCTAAGCATCTGCTTATGTCCATCTTTAATCAGGACAACATTTAAGCATTTGCTGTCAAGTACCTCCTTTTCTGTTTTCTTTAAAATGGCAGCGTGTTGTTCAGTAGAATAAGGTTGATTGGAGTGGCAAGAGAGGCTCTGGTAGATAAGCTGCAGCAGCTGAAAGAATAACCAGGGAACATAACTGTGAGGATTATTAATGTACCATAAGCAACCTATTTTTGAGTTTACAGACTCCCATTGATCTTGGGAGGAGTTTGAGCTCTAAAAATAACGTGCCTTTGGGAGCTGGGAGAGAGAGAATTGGAGCTGGCCGGAGGGAGGTCTGAGTGGATTGGAGCATCATGGGGAGATAATAGAGGGTCCGCTGACTGCAAAGGGAGTTCAGGTAGCAATTATAAGCAACCAGAGAACAGAGAGTACACCTGAGAGAAAGATAATATTATTAGCGGGTGTTAAAATAGCACTGCTTGCAAGCAGTGTGCTTTAGGGAAAGGTTGAGAACAGTGGGCTTGATTTTCCTCAGCACATGAACGTGGAGGCAAGGCTCATCATCATGACAATTTCATTACTCCTGCATTTGCATAGCAAGAGGCAGGGTTCCTGGGGACTATAATTTTTTTTTTTTTTTTTTTTTTTTTTTGCCCCTCCTGTTAGGTAGTCTTGTAGGTGCATGGCCTCCTAGAAGACTGGGTTTCCTTTGATTAGGGTTGCTATGGCTCTGTTGTGACTGGGAGAACTGGAGACAGCAGACCTTTTGGAGGGTCCACTGCCTGGTGAGAGTCCTGTGCCGTGGGAGGGGGAAGAAGAGAGTTGTTTGTTTGGCTAGCTGGGGTATGATGCCGGCTGGGATCTTTCAGCCCTGAGGTCATAAAGGTATTAAGTGATATTAATATTGATTTCAGTGGGAGCTGGGTGTCAAAGGTCTGGGATCTATGAGGAAATGAAGGGAGGACAAGAGAGTATTTGAAGAAATGGAGGATGTGGCTAAAAGTAATCCCAGCAGCCAAATTACTTGAATTATTAACACCACAGTAATCCAGTGTATAACACCTTGTTGGTGTAGTTTGTAAACTCACTGAGAGTTCCACAGCAAAGCAGGGGCAAGCAGGGACCTTGCCCCTGGCCCACAAATCCACCCTGTCCCTCATGAGCGGAGGGCAGCTTCCCTTGGGACAAAGTCACTTCCCAGACTCACAGACTGGCTGAGGCTTGAGAGCACCTCTGGAGACTGTCCAGTCCAAATCTCCTGCTCAGGCCAGGGTTGTTGCTCAGGACCATCTCCAGTCGGATTTTGAATATCTCCAATGATGGAGACCACAACCTCTCTGGGCAGCCTGTGCCAGTGTTCAACCACCCTGACAGTAAAAGAAGTTTTGTTTCCTGTTTAGATGAAATTCCTTGTATTTCAATTTGTGCCTGTTGTCTCCTGTCCTGTCACTGGGCACCACTGAGGAAAGTCTGGCTCCACCTCTGTAACCTTATCACCAAGCTCCTTGGGGGCTTGGTGTGTGCAGCACAGCACAGCTGGTAATAGGAGCTTGGGAAATAAGGAAAGGCTAAACTGCTTGGAGAGTAAGGTAGAGGAAGATGAGCAGAGAGCTCCTACACAGGGCAGATGTCTCCTCCAGGATGACACCTGCAGGAACCATAACCTTACCATCTAAGATGAAATCTGCTAGAAAGGTATAAAAAATGTCATGTAATCCTAAAAACTGTAATGCTAAATTACATCTGTCCTTCATGCCACAAACATGCCCATGATATGTTTGGAGGCAGAACCTGACATTGGCCTCTTTCAGCAGAAGGATCAGAAAACTCTTGTGATGCTGAGGACTACGTTATGCTCGGATGTGCCTGCTGCGCTCTTCACACCTTCTCTCCTGACCCTGGGCTTGGGTGCTCAGGTTTAGTCACAGCTAGCAATGTTTTATCCACCCACCACTGGAAAATAGTCACCTTGTGATACTCAGGAACAGGCACAGAACAGTCTGAAAGAGAAAGGAGAATACTCAACTGAAACACATGGGAGAGCATGTGTAGGCAGGCAGTAATTATATAGGAGAGGATTACATGTGTGTGTGTATCCCGGGGAGCCATCAAATACAGCCTTAAAGTTGGATTTTGATTTTGAGATCAGAAAGATAAGTACCTAAAATTACCCAATTGGAAGGAAATTTCAGCTGAAACAAAACAGTGCATTGCCTTACAGAATCAGGCTACGAGATGAGTACGTTGTTTGATTGCTAATGGCCACAGAGCGCATTAGCAGCACTATGTGTGGTTTTATGACTTCTTTCCCGTGGACAATGACACCCCCTCACTTTTTTTCCAAGTCGAGCTAATTAACTTTTGACTTCTTTATTCAAAAGTCACCAACACTTTCAAGCAGTTAATGTAAACCATGCAGGGTTTCTTTTAATAGCTCCCCTTTTCTCCAGCTAAGCAATTCCAGCCTTTTGAATGTCCCTCCAATATTTGTTCAAATGTACACAGCCTACACATGTTCAGGAGCACAGCAAAAACTCACTTTAAGTAACACATTGTGAAATATAGAAGGCTGTCATTTTTTTTTTCTTTGTCCTGTGGCTTTTCCTCTACTTTCTAAGCATTTGTTAAAGGTTCAAGAGTTCAATAAAATTTACCGAAAATAGAGATGTTCCTCCACCTCAATTACTTACATCTTAGCTGATTAAACATATATGCTGAGAAAGTTAGTGCCTTGAACTTTTGAAAGTTAATTGCAAAACCTATTTTCCTCAGTATTGAGCTGTCTGGAACCACCAATATCAGCAGCAACCACCGATATCTCTTAACTTCAAAGAGAACAGGAATAGACCCTATGCTGGGCTTCAAATTAGCTGTGACTATGCAGGAAAGAATCACTGTAGACAAGTCAATGGAAATTGCTCATCATTCCCCAGACAGCAGCTAAACACCTCCCCCTCCTCACTTTACATAAGTAAATAAATTAACTCCAGTGGGATTTGTACAAAGAACACAGAAAATACTATGCTACTGTGTCTACAATACTGTCTTCAGTGCTGGTCAGTCATGAAAATTAAAGCAGAAATAAGGGAGGAGTGGAGTTGTGACAAAGACAGTTACAGGAACAGATACACTACCAAAAGAAGAGAGGCTGCAAATCCCTGGAACTGTTCAGTTTGGACAGGAGACAAAGAAGAATACTTACTACCAACAAGGACTCTAATGGGCAGAACAGACAAAGTAAAAGAGGATAATCAAAGCAGCTGAAAAAAAGAATTAAAAAAAACCCCCATATACACATATGTATATACCAGTAACTAGTATTTACTGGTAAAATTAAATACTAGTTGATTTTTATCCAATTGATGGATGCCTGCTACCTGCAGCGCAGCCACGCTGCTGTGCCGTGCGGCAGGATTTGCCGCCTGTGCCTGCTGAAGCAGTGCCCAGGCTTCCCTGGGGGTCTGTTTGGGGCTGGACCCTGCTCGCCCGAGGGTGGGGGCAGCCCAGAAGCCCCCCGTGTCCGGCCAGGCAGCCGGGGGCAGCTGGGCAATGGGATGGGGCGGGCATCACAGCTGCCCTGTACCGAGGGCAGACCTCAAGGCTTTAAAGGCCTGGGCTCTTAACAGAGTCATGAAGTTTCATCAGGCAGAGATTTGGAGTGTAGGCAGAAAAAGCTAGTGGATCAAAAAGATTTGTTTCACACCCACTCTGTATTCCCCCAGCTCAGGTGTAAACAAGTACTCAGTGAAAGCAAAATTGCAGGTGCGGGGAATATACTCCCCCTGAGAACTTACAGGTACCTTTCCGCATGCTCTGGAAGTACCTGCGGGTGCACTGATAAATGATTAATTTCTGGTCTTGTGTTTGTCACACAGGTCTGACAAGAGAAACTGAATGGATTCCAATGAATGAAGATAACTTGAGATATTTTATATATTTGTATGAAGACTATGAACTTCCTCACTCTGCAATACCCCATAGGAAGCATCTTCTTAGTACATTTATATCAACACTTTCTTGTCCATTTTCTTTCACATAGGAAAATACCACTGAAATAAAACAGAATAGAGCAACTAGCAACGAATGTGGAATTATTCAGGAATTATTTTGACCTGAGAACAAGGAATAGTGTAATTTGAAGTTTGAGCAAAAGTACAATAAATCTTCTTTATTTTTTTTAATCATTATTTGAAATTAATTTGGTTTCTTTCCTTTTGAAAAAAAAAACAAAAACAAAACCAAAAACCAAACCCCAAACAAACCACCTCAATATGGACAAAAGGGTTTTAAAATGATTTGACAAAATGCAGAACAAATGAGGAATGTAACATCTAATTTCCTGTTGTGTACTCCTGGTTATAGAACAGGAATCGTGTATCATGTGTAATAAAAGAAATGAAAATATTAAAAGGGATAGCCTTTCTGGTGAGTTTAGCTAAATTCTTCTTTTGTTGTAGAGCCAAAGTATTTCTTTTTCTTGAGAATCTAATATTCTCATATTTATGCATCACCTTTACTTTACACAATGAAAATACAAGATGTGAGCTAGCTGACAGAAAACCTGCAACCTTTATTCAAATAAACAGGTCATCCATCCTTGAACATGTTCCTGAAAACAGGTTGAAGGATCACTATCTTCAAAAGTCCAAAGAAAAAGGGGACATTGAAATACTGATGCTAAGCAAAAATCATGTATGATCACAGCAGCTCTTACATACAGTGATTAATCCCTGACACTTGTTTTATACGAACTGTACATAAATGAAGACTGTTGGATGAATATTCTATTTTTGGAAATGAGATCTTATTGTTAGAGAAATTTAATACACTGTGTCTCCTTGAACTCTCTTGTGTTATTTACTGTGAAAAGATAAGAGGAGCTGTTTTGTAATAATATTCTTCTACCATTGATTGAAGCTGTTCTACATGCTCTGAAACTCTCTGCCTGGCTCTTGTTTGTTTAATTAAAATAAAGATAATTATTCTGGTTAGAAAACAGATTTCAAGTTGAATATTACTAACAATGACAGCCATTGAATTCTTGTTTGCTGCATCAGACAACACAAAAGCTAACTGGCAATATTTTTGTATTTTAAGTTATTACATATATTTGCATTGCTTTGTACAGGAAATTAGAAAGGAGCTCTACTCGCTGCAGCTCAATTTAAAGGACATTCTTGTATTTTTCACTTTCAGTATGCGATACCAGCATTGCTTACTATCCTGTTTCATCCTTAATGCTCATGGCTGATTTCCTTTAATGCATTCCTTGGAGACGAACATCCACAAAAGACAAGTTGAAATGGAAGTGTCAAGAGCCAGAATGCATCAGGATCACCTTTCATTTACATACCGATATGATTAACATGTCTATTCAATCAAAAATGAACAATTTTCCCCAACACTGCATTATCAGCCACTGATATTGGACTGCATTCTTCCTGCCAGTATGGGAGTGATAAAAAGAGGAGAAAACACACAATCCCTTGAGCCAAAAGCATGTTCAAGGTGTGATGAGTCAGGGCCTCAGCTTTTATTATTCTTTACTCGCTTTAAAAATACTGATTTCAGAGAACTGCAGAAATGTAAAGCCACATTTTTTCCCTCCTTTCACAGTTAGGAAACTTCATAGTGGAAATTCTAGGGGATGGGGAGAGCTGGGACCACATCCCAATCATCATGTCTGAATGTGTAAGTGGAAGAAAAAAGCCCACCCCTGACACAGAAGCGTGCTGCTTTTGCCAGATTTCAACTCCTTGCTCCCAAACGGAGGGGAACCACCGGTGGCCACTGAAACATCTAATGGTGGGCAGGGGCTAGGCAGAGGCAAAGAGTATTTTTTCTCAGCTTCATTTTTTTTTTTTTTTAAATGACATTTCAAAATATATATAACTTTAAACCATCTCAAGGCCAACAGCCATGGGGCATGGGGATCAGTGAGGACCCCGAGTTAGGTCTTAAGACTACAAGGAATCTTTATTAAAGCATAAAATTAGCAACTAAGTACTAGAAAAAAAGGAGGTTATGAAGGCTCTCCATGTCTCAGCTAGCAAACTGTTAACAACTGATCTGAACCATCATGTGCTAGTGATGTTATTTTTCATCTAAGTCTTATGAAAGGGTCTGACTGTAGGGCATACACAGACAAGGGAAGGATGCCCCAAGCAACTCTGCACTCTATTACTTCTGGCATGGAAAATTTTGCCCCCTAAAGGTTAGATTTTGGCACAAATTTAAAAATCTTACAGTGATGGATGAGCACAGAAATGCATAATAGTAGATCATGCTAAGATCATGCCTGTTTCATGTGGTTCCGGGCCAGCCTTTCTCGGCATGATCCAAGCTTGCTAACAGCTGGGTATTAACTAATGAGATGATACATGACCACTCCTAGGCAGTGAAGCCAGAGGAATGGTAGTGGCAAAATAAATAGTTATCATAACTGAACCACAGAGAGACAAACTGCCCTCCACCCCACAAATCCTTACCTGCTTAATAAGGAGCCCAGGAAATAAAGCAAAACATCTGGATTTCAATACCATCCTTGCGCGCTGGGCTCCGTATGGCGTTGGTGTGACAGTCAGTCAAAGGGACAGTAGTAGCCTGGTGTCACTAAGCTCCGTGCAGGTAAGGTGGAGGAAGAGTTTCCTTTGCTAACTCCCTACCCAGTGCTCTTCACTGCAAATTTATTTTTGTCCCAATGCTGAAAGAAAGGCTTCTTTAATCTAACTGATTATAACGCTTCCGCATTTCTAAGACAAATACTGTTACTTGCCTTAAAACTCTAGAGGCTTGGCTTTATGCATAACTTGAATTGTTGAACTAAACCGGCAGTTTTGCATTTTCCCTGATGGTGTAAGCTATTATTTCTAGCAGTAAAAACAAGACCACACTGTACTACTTTACTTACTGTATCAACATAACATCTGTAGTTACATGCAACTGTGTTTATGGGCGTGAATTCCCAAAATCAAAGACTTGAGATGTAGTTTATTGAGTTCATTGGACCAGGACTGTGCTAAGTACAATCATGAGGTTGATAAAGATGGCCCTTTTATTTATCTCTTGTTCCAAGCAGTCTGAAAATTATTTATGGGAAGATGTAATAAAAATCCAGCACTTTGGACAGTTAGTATTATAAAAAAATGATGTTGAGAGAAGAGAATCAGAGAAGGCTGTCCAAGGAAAATAGTTGTATTTTTCTTGGTAATAGCTTTAGGGCCAAAATTTTGAAACAATTTTCTTTTGCCCTCGTGGCTAAGCCCTGGTTTCTCTAACGTGTGCACATTTCATTTAAATGAGTTTTCGCTTTATAAGTGAAGCAGATTAAGGAATGAACTTGGCAAAAAAATCCTAATTTTGGTATAAGAGCTGCCTAGTACTACTGGTTCATGAATAGTTACAAAGCAAACTCCCCCTAAAGCCAGTTTTTCAATCCTCAAAAAGTACTGCAGCTTTGCTCCCTACTTTATGCCCTAAGATAAAACAGTTTTCTAGAGACAAAAAACTAAGAGTTGGATATAAGATCAGTCAGACTTGATAAATCCAGTTTTCTGTGTCTTTGGAAGCAGTCTGAAGCCACTTATAAAATAAACACATCTGTTCCTATGCTATACTCACTTCCCACTACATTGCTTTGCGGTAACTATGAAGGGGATGTTTTCAAAGACATCCCGCAGAAGACGGGTGACTAACTGCAAGTGCAATAGCAATGTGCAACAGCAAAGTGACAATGTTCTGGCCCTGATACCAACTGTGGGTTTCATATGCACCGGTGGTTGGTACATCTTGTCTGGTGACTAATTAAATTTGATTTTGTCTGGATGTCGTGCTGTGAAAAGTGACCTCATCCTTTGCTGTATTTTTAGTGAAACTGGAATTAGATTTGTCTTTCTTACAGATGCTGCATTCTTAGTAAACGTTTTTTACAGGTACTTCAATAGTTTCTATTGAGAGTGTTCTTCATCTATACAGTTGTTCTTCATCTCCATCTAATACTGTCCTGGTTTCAGCCAGGATGGAGC
>JMFS01036379.1:0-10397 GCA_000699545.1 Podiceps cristatus
TTTCTTTCTTTTTTCCCTTAGACAAATTCATGATATTTTATCCAGTAATATTTGATGTGACATTTCCGGGCCATTCCCATCCATCACCTAAATATGGAGCTGCAAAGAATTTCTATCTTGGCACAGGAGCAATCTGTCTTCCTTTAATTTTTAGGATATGTGATGTTTATTAAAATATTCTGAAGTAGAAAACACAGAGAATAGAGAGGACATAAAAGGATGGGATTTAATTTGAAACTAAGGTACCTAGATTTAGGTGTCTGCATTAGGTGTCTGCATGTGAGATACGCATCTAAGCTCCACAGAGTGAATAGAAATACAGTTGCTGCCTAAACACCAGATGCTGGCTGGGCTTTCCTGCTGGCCTATGGCTGTCAGTCCCTTAGGGCATGGAGTCAACAGGTCTTGTGTCATATCATCCGGCACCACGTGGACATGTCAGACGCCTGATGCCACCTCAAAAGGCAGTTGGTGTTTTCCTTTGCACTAGCTGAGCCTCCGGTCAACACCATCAACGTAGCCCAGATTCGGCCAAGTAAACACAGATGTTGGGTTTTAGAGGCAACTGAATCCCCTTGCAGACCCGTTGACAGTGCAGACCAAATCTCCGCTGATTGTGGTGTGGTCTCAGGTGCCCACGGAGACACTTGGGCTTATGTGCCTCACTAAGGTGCAACAGGGAAGTCAGTGACCTCAAGGAATGATGTCATCAGCTTAAATGAACTCTTCTGTTACCACCACAAAACATCCAGAGTTCGGATTAACAGTGGACCCTGAATGAAAATTTTTAGTAGTTCATTGTAGCCCAAATCATCATTGTATTGGTCTCAGTTTTGTCACTTAAACCACTGCAAAATAGCATGAGATATGTCCGGAACGGTGGTCTTTGATACTCATTTTGTGCAAATGAATAAGTCCAGGGCAATTCCCAAAGAGCCTCACTGGGAATTTCCTACTAGCCACAACTGGTATCCTGCAAACAGACACTCCTTGGGGTCCCAGACCATAGGGTTCAAATTGCACAGCAAACTAGAAACAGTGGTGATCCCTAACGGCATTTCTGAACAACTGGAGCATACGAGGAAAAAACTGTATGAGCTTGGAGGGAAGAGCTGAAATGTGATGAGCAGGGCAGCATGATCCATGTTTCATCACATTCAGTGTAGAAAAAGCAACATGCAACTGGTGTTTCTCAAGAGAAATACATCTAAGGCAAGTGGTGAAAATGTAGATCAGCTGTGATCTTTCTGTGATCACAGAGTTCATTTCCTTCTGTGAACCGTTAACACTAATATTGTGTATATTGATTGCATATAACCTTCCCTCCTTAACAGCTAAAATATACAGCACAGCTGGGCCTAACTAGGGCTGGAATAGGCCAATGAAGGACAAAACCATCTGTAACTGATATTTTTTTTCTTAACTTGCCATCGCCAAAGGCCCAGCAATGATTCAGAAATCCCAGGGCTGGAAGGAACCAGCATGATCATCTAAGTTGCCTTGCTGCATTATTAAAGCTACAAAATTTCACTCCTGAAGTCCACCAGTATGGGACTGACTATGCCAGAGTACATTTTCTCAGGAGACCTCTGCTTTTGACTCACAACCTCTTACAGGAACAGTCAATACCTAAATAGAAACATACACTTAGTTATGACAGAAACTGATAGACAGTTCTCAAAAATACATATCTCAGACTCCACATTTAGGAAAATCAATGAATTGTACCCAGCTGCCAAAGCTACTCCACAGGACGCAACGATCAATAAAACCATGGTCAGACCAGAGAGCTGCCAACACATGATTTCCACTCCTGGTGATTTTCTTGATTGTTCTTTTCTGCTTATGCCTTCAGGAGTGACTTGAGCTTCTGAGTGATGTCTTGCACAGTCAAGAAACTTTTTAGCTAGGCCTGCTGTGATAGGACAAGGGGTAATGGCTTTAAACTAAAAGAGGGGAGATATAGACTAGACATAGGGAGGAAATGTTTTACAATGAGGGTGGTGAGGTGTTGTCACAGGTTGCCCAGAGAGGTGGGAGAAGCCCCATCCCTGGAAACATCCCAGGCCAGGCTGGACGGGGCTCTGAGGGACCTGATGGAGTTGCAGATGTCCCTGCTCATGGCAGGGGAGTTGGACCAGATGGCCTTGAAAGGTCCCTTCCAGCCCAAACCCTTCTGTGATTCCATGACACATTCATTGGCTTAGACAGCAAGATGGTACAGACCAGACCATTCTTAGACTTGCTCTTCCCCAGGCCAAGTCCTCTGATGAAACTGAGCTTTTCTTCCAGATGGATTCACAGAATCATAGAATCATAGAAAGGTCTGGGTTGGAAGGGACCCCAAGGATCATAGAGTTCACATCTTGTGACAGTGTTTTAAGCAGAGACCTCTTTTCTCCTGAGCTGGGTTCACAGACCCTAAAACTGAACCATCCCAACAGATGTGGGAGAGACATGCAGGTAACGATGGCATGCAGACCACTGGTCCTCCCATATTCAAAGCACTGGTCCACAGACTTCAATACCCAAATGACGCTTAATTAAATCACAGAGAGTGTTATTGAGAGCCCAAGCATAGCTCAGCGTTACATGATGCTATGCTGTGATGTTTGTGATGGTGAGTAGGGGAAGGTTCATGGTTTCCACTGGAACTGTCTTCAGTGACACTTTCTGCTTCCTTTTTCCATCAAAACACATTAAAAGCGATAAGGCTTAGCACTTACAGGAGAGATTTTCCAAGCTGCCTGTGGGCATCTGGGCAAGTGTTTCCTATTAAAACAGACTTTCAAATACAAAGGCTGCTTGGAAAATCCCAACTCTTTGCAGAGACACAAAGCAAGTGGTCTGAAGTCACACAGGGAATTTATTTCTCTGGGATTTAAGCACTTAACTCTCCTATCTCAGTCTCAGAGCCCCTAGAACTGGCCCATGTTTTTATGCATTAAACTACTGGGCCAACTCTTGTCCCAGCATCAAGTTCAGTCTATTCTGACTTGGGATCCTACTAGTTGTTAGAAGACTAAAATTGTTAAATAACTGTGAAGTCTCGTAATGGAGATGCTCTCCCCATGCTATGCTGTTCCCAGTATGTCACCCATCTGTCTATGCGGTGCCACCACCAGTGGCAGAACACAGGGAGGGTCTCCGGGTGGTATAAGGTGAGAGGAGAAGACTATGACGTGGAAAGTCTGAGAGACCAGAACTTATTTTTCCATTGGATCTATTGCAGCCAGAATTGTTAATCCGCACAAACTGCAACCCCTGCTCTAATTCCCTCCAGCCTTAGGGGTAGAGGTGGAACAAGGAAGACGGATTACAGATTCAGAAGCAGGATTTCACCTTTCATATAGTCACAGATTTTAAAACTGGAGAGGCATTAAATATCACCTTTCTCGGCTTCCCCTGGGGCCCAGAGGTTCCCCTCTTTGAGGGGAGCAGGTTACCAGCACCTAGGATGCTGTTGCATTTCCAAACACGTAGACGTGGCAAATGCATTTTGGAAATCGGCACAAAATCTCAGCGGCAACTGAACAACAACTTCCTTTGTCTCTCAGCCTTCCCCCAAATGCTTATACAATTGAAAATGAAATGGCACCTCTGGGCTGAGCTGCAGCCGTGCTCCTCAGAGGCCCCTTCAAATCCAATTGGCAAAGGATGGGGTCTGGCAAGGCTTAGGCAGCTCGTGTTTGCAAAATGCTTTGGAAATGAAAACTGCTGTGCAGCACTGAGTCATGCAGCTGTGAGTATGGAAAAGTGAAGCCTGTGGAGGTTAGGAATACATCTGAATCCCTTGTGGAGAGCAATTGGGATCTGGGGGTTAAGTGCAGAGTTCATGTTAGCAACAACAACTCGGGATCGAGCACTGGGGACCTCAGAACTACAGACTGCTCTCGGAAAAGTGAAGTCTTGGGTGGTTTTGAAGGCAGAGTGGCCCGTTCGGGACTGACGGGCATTGCATTTTGGACGTGAGTTCCGCTCCCCAGTACGATGGCAGAAGTCTGGCTGTGCACCGTGGAGGGAAGAACTGCTGCTCTGGGTTAATCCTAACCTTGCACAGAGAAGGGAATTAACCCAGTCAGCCAAACCAGGCATTTAACCGAAGAGAAACAAGACCAAATAGTGTTTCCATGTCTATGACCACTCTCATTGTCAGTCCTGGGCTCCCGTATCACCTGACTGGTGCCCTCCTTACCTCCTGTGCCCATTGCTGTGTTGGTGATGCCTCCCATCTGATGGGTGAAGAATTGGGGCAAAAGGATCATTTTCAGACCCTCTTTTCTGATGCCTCTCTTAAAGGAGTGAAGAGCCATTCAGCCGTTCCAGGTCTCACACAACCCATGATAACTGGATTCTGTAGGTGCCTCACTTGGAGATGTTTTGTGTTTCTTCCAAAGGGCCTGACCCAAATGTGCTATAAACCACTGGATTTGAATCTGCCTTTTAGGGCACCTAAATATCTGTCCCTCTGCTGCTTTTCTTCCAATTATGCAGTTATCCCATTATGATTCTTTTCTTACAGTTATCCTTTTTTTAATTTTTTTTTTTTTTTGAGAGAGAGAAAAAAAAAAAAAGAAAAGCCACTGTGAGGAAAAATATTAGATGCTTCTGTTAAAAACCCCTTGCTTTCTCTATTTTATTCTGGTATTGTCAGCAGATCCAAGCGAACCTCCATCTGCAATATCAATTTGGGTTGTTCCTTCCCTCTGTCTCCAGGAAGAGTTCTCTGTTAGCCAAACGATTATTCTTGGAATAATAAAAACTTGCAGTTGGAACCGAGAGCCTGGCTGATGCAGACAATAAAACCATGGGAAGGCATACAGAAAGAAATCTCTTTGGCTTGCCAGGCTCGGAAATCTCCCTGTCTGTGTGGCTGCTTGCTTTCACCCCCTTGAAGATCAAACCCTTCAAAATTAACCCAGCTGCTGACATGGAATAAAAATGGAGAGTACGGAAGGGAAATTCTACCTGAAATATCAGTGATACCTTCAGCAAGAGGGGAAGGTAGGCAGCCTGCACCTTGCAGCCCACATGTAACAGCTTGTGTAAGGAGGAATTGAAACAGAAACCAGAAAAAAAATACCACCCTGTATTACTCTGCAGATACGAGGATCTCCTAAGTTAAGGAGTGAATAATGCAGTGAATAATATTACAGTGAGTGCTGCTATAGCAGAACTGCCTAAAACCAACAAACTGGGATGTCTTCGGGATGCATTTAAGCCTGGAATTCCCTTGAGGACGGGTTTAAGTCCATTCACTGCTCAGCAAATGGGTATATGCACCGTGTGCAATCCCTTGATCCTCAAATCCTTTTTACTCCTAAGGGTCCCAAGGGTTTTGCAAGCATTAACATGACAAAACAGGACACATCAACACATACCTGAAGTACAATAAGAGGTTATCAGGTAAAATACCTTAACGATCCTGGGATGTCCTGCCATCCCAGGCCCATCTCTAGAGCTGATGGAGGTGAGAGCTCATGAACCACATGGCAAAGGATCTGGTTCAGCTCTGGAGACCCAGGATGCAGCCAGGAGACCCTGTCTGTGGTTTAGGGAATGACGGGTGAGCCTAAGGGAATTAGGTATCCACCTGACTGCACTTAGGCTCTGACCTTCATAAAGAGAGCAGAGGGAGGGTCTTCTCTTAAATTTAATGATGCCTGAAGTCTCAATAGATATTCTGGTTAAGATTTTGATCTGAAGGTGCTGTGAACCCTCATTAGGAGAAGGTGTCCAGCTCACCAGGAAAATGCTTTTTTCTTTTTTTAACTGACGCTCAACATTTTTCCAAGCTGGCAAAAGCAAACTGTCTCTTCCTTCTTCTCACTCTCCTTGGAGCCAGATGCTGTTGGAGACTGCTTGATGGTTAAGTGTTTCGAGCCGCAGGGATGGTCATTGCCGTGCTGTGTGTCCAGGGCAGGCAGCCCGCTGCAGGGCTTGGCGGAGGAGCCAGATTCCTTGGCCTGACCCTCGACCACAAGCTCATCTTCGCATACCAGGAGCAGTCACACTGCTCCCGGCTTTTCACAGAGCCAGAGCTGCCACTAGACACCAAATTAGGAATAAAAGAGAAACAGTCACACATATTTTGTTTGCAAGACAAATGCAAACAAGGATGTTTTGGTTTGGAAACCACAAAACTCTGCAGTTTACAAAGAATTCCTTGTATGTCCCCTGACATTCCCTGTCCTCTTCTCTTCCTACCCCCTCCCTGGCTCATCACGTGCTGCTCCCCATCCTACCGACATTCCCTCATCCCGCCCCAGAGAAAAAAGGAGGAGCAAAACATACCCCCACCAAAGCCCCAGCACCCTGTAGGCAAGCCAGCTGTGTACGCTGGCTTTTGGGGGGCAGGCATGGACAAAAGCCAGATGGGTAGGTGTTATACATTATTCAATCCAGATGGCTCCTGCCTTGGGTCCAGAACTACCAGTGGTGTAAAACATCTCTTAAACTACTGCGTACTAGAGAGGGCTGAAAGAGCTTTGGCTCTTCAAAATCTCTCCCTCCCTACTGTATCCCAGCACTGACACCATTCCCATCATTGTTCTCCTCCACCTTCTCCATCCTTTGCTCCAGTTTTAGGAAGAGATGGGAAGACTTGAGATGGGAAGAGCTGCAGTGCCAACAGGACGGCAGAAGAGAGGAGAGGGAGATCAGCTGGGATGGGAGGGTAGCTGCTAGAAGGTCTCTCTGGTGGTTCCCATCCCTCCGTGCAACTCTAAGCGGTGGCTAAGCAAGAATTGTATCCCATTACAAAACCAAGCTCCAGAGCCCACGGTTACAGACAAAGCCCAGCCAGAGCCCAGTTCCCTGAGACTGGGCACCTCAGAGCCTCCTCAGCTCTATTTCCAAGTTTGGTGCAGCTCTCTGCATACACACCTTGGATCACATCTTCCCTCGCTAGTTCCTTCAAGTGCTATTGCTCAGTGAGAGAAAGAAAAATAAGTTGGTGTTCATCTTTCCTCCGGAGACCCTGCCTTGACCCCTCTCACGCACCAGCCCTTGTTTCCAATGCTCCAAACAATGTGTGTCTTTTACCCTGACACCTCTATGTAAACTGATACCAATCCCAGCAAGCTGTTTCTCGTGCTTGAGGAGTTTAGTTTGCCAAACCGAAATTTGAGGAATTCGGACGAGAAAGAAATAGGAAGAGCAGTGGGAATTCCCCTGGGAACAAGATCTCAGAGAGGTGTGGGAGGTCCTCAAAGCACAGGACTGGAGGGCTTCGCACCAAACACAGCTTCATCCAACCAACAGCAATGAGTTTGGTTTAGGACCTTGGATAAAATTCCCCAGGAATCTGTATGATGCTGAGGAATGGAGCATATTCTCTGTAACACTCCCCCATATTCTGCAGGTTAATTTTATGCAAAAAAAAAAACCCAACCAAACTAAAAAAAAAAACCCCACACACAAACAAGCAACCGAAAAAAGAAAAAAAAGGCACTATTGAGAATTGAAGAAAATTAATCCAAGGCCTGAACTTGAACACAGAAAGCATTTTAACCCTGTCAATGCTTCCACAGGCTCTAGGAAGCTCACTGGGGACCTCTCCATTGCCACTGAGTTTATGGGGAAGGTACTCAGTCACTGCAAAGACTGCACAGGTGAGAGGTAGATACAGAGTTGGAGGGAGGGAGGGGGAGAGAGCACAAGCAGTTGCATGAACCAGACTCTGAGTAATACAAGATCAAAATGCTTCACTAATCTATACAGTTTCACATGTGTAGAAGCATTATGAGAAAGACTGGGAACTACTCACACCAGGGTCTTGATTTCTTTATAGAAAATATAGGAAAATCTTAAATTCTTAAATCTGAAAAGAGTCGTAGCTGGTCCTTCCCAGCTGGAAAGGAAAGCTGTCTCCTTTGGGTCGTGGAACAGACTCAAACACCCCGGCTGAAAACATGCACCAGCAAATGCTGGAGCAGGTGTAGGTTTTTTAGCCTGAAGGAGTGAGATAGCCTATGGAGGAAATAAGGTTAAATATGCCTCTTTGGTAAAGCATTGCAAAGAAAGTACAGAATTCTCCCTTGCCTCTTATATTTTGAGTGCCTTGTGCTTTTCACCAGCAAATAATAATTGATGAAGCAATTACGAGCCAAAATGCTAAACTACGGAGTTGCCCTCTCCTTTTGACGAGCGTGGTTTCCCCCCGATCCCATCTCAGGGTGCACCTTGTGCAGAGCAGCCCTGGAGAGCACGAAATGCAGGCTGAATTGGGCACAGCTGGCAGGAAAACACCTACCTGGTGTATTAGGGTAGGCGTGAGCTAAGAACCATGCTGCTCGGCTATGCTGGTACACAGATATTAAAGCATCAAAGGAACATGGAAATCACCTTTCACCCCCCAGGAGCTCTGGTTGTGTGCATGACTAACAACCCTGGAGCTGAGGAGGGTTAAGCCATGTAATGTCGGCAGCGCTCTCTGGGCAGGGAAAATGAGCCACTACTGCTGGTGCTACCGGTGGGACCCTTTGGATTCACTTTTAACACATCACTCAAGGCAAAAGAAGGAGCTTCGAGAGTTAAAAATGGCCATGACCACCTGCAGAAGGTGCCCTGGAGTGAGCTGGGGGAGAAGCAGTTTGCACGAAAAAAATCAAAGCAAGCTGCAGGCTAGAGTGTCTGGTTACTGAGCTGCAATGCTTGCCTGCTTTTAGGCCCCCAGGACACAGCCCTTGAAGCCACAGCGTGCCCACCCATGAACGGTTTGGGTGAGAGCTGGTCAGTGTGTGAGCTCGTGTTTAGCACCGATAGACCAGGCTGGTCTGCTGGGTGGGTAGGTGCCTCCTTCAACCGCACCATTCTCTTGGTGTGAGCACCTCTGGAAGCTTTGGGGCTCTCCAAAACGTAGCAGGCACCTCACCAGGGGTGCACGAGCTGCTCTGAAGTGGTAGACGGACACTGCTCCTTCCGCTGGGGTGGGAAACGTGGCTCTGAGTCAACAGAGCAAGGACACGATGCACGCCATGGGAAAATATGCAACTCCATGGTTTGAGCGTTTCTCTCATGCCAATAGCCTTTCCGAGATGACTTTAGCAGGCACCTCCTGGCCGTATCTTGACAGGAACTTCAGGTCTGGGAAAAAGCTCTCTGGAGGAATGAAGGGGGCATTCAGCCCCTCCAGCAGCCGATAAATGGGTTTGAGGATCTATATGCGGACCACGCTGGATGCCCTGCAAAGCATGTCACAGAAACCCCTTCTGCTTCTCTCCTCTAACGATATCCCTGGGAGGAGAGCCTTGGCTTCTGCTTGCATTAGAGATGAACAGAACAGGTAGAGTCCAGGCTTAGAATCAAGGTCAGAAAATACTGCTTTTTTATATGCTTGGTATTCTCTTTCCTGCCCCGCTCCTTCCCACCCTTCATAGGACAGTTCAATATTATGGCTCCTGTTAATTATTTATCACAGCTTGTATTTGCTTAGGTAGCCGTTCACATCATGAACTCCCCTAACCTGCCCGATCTTGCCTTCCTGGGTTGTAAATTAGCTACCGGCAAGAGCCAAGACTGGGCTGATGAACAGTGGCCATGATGACCAGGCACTTCTGGTTTCCTTCTGTAAGCAGTTTCAGGATAACTTTGCAACATTTTGAAGCCTGTGTGATCTTTGCTTCTCATTTTTGCGTAAACAGAGCCTGGCTGAGGCATTGCCGTGTCCCAGAGGAGGACGTTAGGGCTAGGTTCATGTTATGGGCGTCACATGAGTGAAATCAAACACAAGTTTATGAGGCAACGATTAAAGAACAACCTCGGGTCTTGCAGGTCCCTCTCCTCCATGTAGGGTGATGGGTTGCATGGTTAGCTGAGGCACAGAAGTAGAGAAGCCACAGCAAAGAGGTGACCAGGGAGGACCTTTGGACCTTCCACGCAGTCCCTCCTGGGTACCCCAGGCAGGGGATGGCAGGGCCAGGGGCAGGAGGGAGGCCCCAGGGCTGCGAGGTTTGGTGTGGATTTTGAGCTGAGCTCCGGTTAGCTGTCACTTTACCAGTTTACTCAACCCAGTTTAACTCCACAAAAGTCACATAATCCTAACTTGTTTGAACAGTTTAAAGAGGAACAATAACGCCGGTTTCAAGAGAAGCACACCAACAGAAAGCCAGCCCAGATAAAGTGAACGAATCCAGTCCCTGAAACAGCTGGGACTAATGCACCCGAGAGGGAAACATCTGCTTTACAGGAAGAAGGTCAAAAGCAGGCTACTAGCCAGGAAAGGAATTTGGGATCATGGTAAAAATATCTCTGAAATGTCTGAACAGACCATAGGAGCAGAAGAGAGAGCAGAGCCGAGGCTGGATTGCATTCCTAGGGCAACACAGTATACATTATATACATATCTATACATTATACCCTCAGCGGTCCATATTGGAACCAGTACTCTTTAACAT
>KL263689.1:0-23057 GCA_000699545.1 Podiceps cristatus
AAGCTTGGGAAACTGCAAAATGTCCTTGATCATTCGACAGCAACAAACAACAGCAGCGTGCTGTCACCATTTTTCACATACTAAATCCAAAACACAGGAGATGATGAAAACACAACTAGCTCTGTCCTGGCTGAAACCAGGACAACGGGGAAAACCTTTTTAACAGGGCCTGTAGTGACAGGACAAGAGGGTATGGTTTTAAAGTGAAAGAGGGAAGATATAGACTAGACTTAAGGAAGAAATTCTTTACAATGCAGGTGGTGAAGCCCTGGCACAGGTTGCCCAGAGAGGTGGTAGAAGCCCCATCCCTGGAAACATTCCAGGCCAGGCTGGACGGGGCTCTGGGCAACCTGATCTAGTTGCAGATGGCCCTGCTCATGGCAGGGGGTTGGACTAGATGGGCTTTAGAGGCCCATTCCAGCCCAGGTTATTCTATTCTATGATTGTATATCTCAGCACTGGCTTAAGGATCAAGATCAATTTTTCCTTGCAAAAAATAGGATAAATAGCTGCAGGATATGTACTTCAAATCACAAAGTCCCATGCACTTCATGTTAAAAATAAGAAAAAAACCACCAAGTTTTCTCCTATTCAAGATCCAATTTCATATGAAAAGAAGAAAATTCCTCTACAAAGAAACTGCTCTCATTGAATGATATTACACTGTATCTAATTTTAGTTTGTTTGTTTTCATAGGATCATATAGAAATATTAGTTGTCTAAAGTTTGAATCAGCAGATTTCATGAGAAGAGGGGAAAACATCCTTCAGCCGTATCATATCTTTCCACAAGTTTGATTTTTATATACACATTTCTCCAAATCCTCGGTCTTCAGTAGTTATCTAAATAGAACAACAAAATGCCAAGGCCAGAAAGTCCAGAAAAGAAGAAACAAGTATTTGGTGGACAAACATTTTTGTTTTCCCCTCACAGTAGGATTATCACAGTATACCTCTTGCCACTTGCTACTCTGAAGCAATTGACACATCAGGGGCTGAAATGGTACCTCTGAGGAAGAAAGGAGGAGTGTGGTCCATTCTATAAATACCCCCAAGTTCTCTAGTATATATATATATGTTTCATAGGTTCATGTTATCTGGGAATTAATCATAAACAATTTAATAACATACCTGTTCACCTGGTTTAAAACTATTTTCTCCAAAAAAATACAGCCCATTTCATTTCCTTTATACTAAAAGAACAAAATATTTAGCATTTAAGCGTAAACAAATCTAAGTGTTTCTACTGAAATGCAATGCAAGCTAGTTGTAATTTCTGAAACGGACGGTGCTTTAAACAAAAATAAGGAAGAATTACTTACAACGCGAAAGGAAAACCAAGCATTTCAACTGACTGCAGTGAATATTTAAACTAACTCCACAAGAAGCCTGTTTTATTTTACAGCACAGGTTAAACAAACCTAGACCTCTGTGCTAGAAAGGGATGAACAACAAGATGAGATGTGTCGGTTGAGCTTTTAATTACTATAGATGGCCATGAAAAAAATAGTTATATACAGTAATTCTACAGAAACATGGAAAAGGGCAATTGAATGGGGGAAAAGAAAAAAAAAAAAAAAAAAAAAGGGGGGGGAAGACCAAACAAAACCATTCCCCCCCTCCCATTTCCTTTCTTCATATTTTCTTTGCTTCGCTGAAGGCCACTGAATGGCCTTCTCTGAGTATTACAAGATGTGTATTTCTAGCAATTTTAAAGCCAGAATTAGTGTCATTTCATGTTGTCAGTCAGCATCCAAGGTATATTGGACTGTTTTCTATGCAGAGATTTTCCTCCCTGTCCTGCTTTTTTGTGTGTACTTCACTGCTCTTCCACTTACTCAGTGCAGCTTTTGTCCATCATCTCTGCAAGTCCAGGACCCCGCACCCACAAGAGTGGGGTATCCACTCACCGACAGGTACTGTGGACCCTCTGTGGGAGTTGCAAGGAAAGGAGAGAGCAGCATATTGCTTTCATTTCCTCCTCTGTGGAACAGGAGCCACGGGCCCAGTTCTCCTTGTTCTTTTTCACCATGGGCAAATCTAGTACTATATCTGTATATTTCTTTAGGCCAAATCCCATGGTCAGGAAATTGCCAGATGTTGATGCTCAGCCACATGTTTTTCCCTTTTCCACTACTGGCCACTGCTGAAGCTGTTACTGGTGGTCAAAGATCGGATGTAACGATGGTGCATGACTCCTATGCCAGCCTTGCTGGCTGTTGGTGGAGGCCCACTGCTGGGACATCCGTCACTTGCCGAGGAGAGAGAGTCACCATGAGAGGGAATTTCCCACTTGCAACCCACGAGGTGCTAAACAAGTAAAAAGAGAACTAGAAAACTGCTTTATTCTCAGAGAAGGCAACAAATTGTCCTGCAGATATAAAACCTACTCAGGACATACAAACAAACAAAACCCAAAAACCAACCAAGCAAAACCCCTAAAACAAACAACAACAAAACCAACCAAACTAAATAAAACCAAAATACACTCCCCCAAAAAGAAACCCCAAACAAAACCAACAAAAAATGACACCACGACAAAAATACAACCCAAATGAAACAGGAAGCAAGACTGAATTTTGTTTAAAGTCATATTTCTGTTGTTTAGCTTTGTATACATCTTAAATGACAGTAAGAAATAATTAAGAAAGAATATCTGTATTCTCCAGTGCATTCTGTGCACTTCATAGATTTTTAACTGCTTTGCTTCCTGAAGTATTTCTAAAAGTAATTACACACAATAAAGAAATCTTCTAAAACTTTTAAATAAAACATGTTTTGAAAGCAAATAGGTAAAAATGCTGCAAATTTTGGACACATGTATTGGCTAGAATAGTCTCCTTGCCCCAAATTCATGCAGGTTAGGAACTGATCTCAATTCTAAATAGTTTCAGAAAATCATTATATTGCTTTTACAAAAGATCTTATGCTTCTGAACAACAGGGACATTGCAACAACAACAACAAACCAGGCTGGTATTCCTGCAGGGCTTTGACTTCTTTCCCCTCCAGGAGGTCAGAGCATCTCCAAACCCAGAGATCCCTTTTTTCTGCATTTGTCTCCACCTTTTGCCTGGACTGCAGAGAAAAAAAAAAATCTTCCTCCTTTTTTTTTTTTTTTTTTTTTTTTCCCCTGTAATTCTTTCCATTCTATTTGGTTTTCTTGCAAAACACGAGAAAAACTTGCCTACCTACTTTGCTCTTTAGATCTTCCTTGAGATAGGAATGGAAGGTCGTACAAAATGCTCCAGAAACTGTTTCTCAACCAGAAGTGGGGGATCCCAGGCTCTCATGAGAGCATGCCAGAGTTACAAACTGCTCCTGCTTCACCATGGGCTGCTCAGGCTCCATGTACCACATGTGGAAAACATGCCGCTCTCCAAACCCTGTCCCCAGAGCCCTCCTGCCACTTTGCCGCAAGCAGGACTCTGCCTGCACGGCTCTTGGCTCCTGCCACTCTGGGCTCGGCCTCCTGCCGCCAGCCAGAGGTGGCCACCACAGCCTTGCTGGGGGGAACTCGCAGCTCTTACTGCCAGGGCCGCTGTTAAAAACAAGGTGGGGGTCACACCTTCTGCCCCACCGTCTCCAAGCTGGCCATGAACCTCAGCAGCCACAGCTCCCAGAGCGGGAAGGCCCTCACAGCCCCTCACTGCCAGTGAGTTATAATGGGCGCAACACAGAAGTCAGAGTACCTGGCTAATGAGCAGGACAGTGTTTTTGGTCACTGAGTATGAGCCATCCGGTTAGTTCAACCTCTGAACCCCTGCCAGCATTCTGTGATCTACAGACAGGCAGCTAAGCAGCACAGTAATCCTCAGTACTAAGTCAGGCTAGTGCCTCACGAGCTTATTTTATAACCCTTCCTTTAAAATACAACAAATGGACCCTGCTGTTAAACTGCCTCTCACTTCCCCTGCAGCAGAAGGATCTTACAGAAACTTCTTTTGTTCATTTCTCCATATCAGCTAATAACACTTCAAAGAAGTGATTTTCCTTTCCCATAGTACTAAAGCCAGCTACTTCCAGGTTAACGTTATCTCTAAGGCATACTTAAAGGGAAAAGTTGTTACTCTTTCTAGGAACAAAGTAAAAGCACGACAAGGCTAAGGCTGAATAATGAAGACACTATCATTTTAATTTCATCCATCCATTACTTACCCAGGGGCTGCTTGGCTGCTTCTCTGGGACGCAATGATATTTCGTGCTAGCTCCAGCACACGAGATGGCATGTTGGGCTGACATGAAACAGAGGAAGCATCCTTTCCCACTCAAGTGTTTCAATATGGCAGTTAGGTTTGCCAAACCCAGTGTCTCCTTGTTGAAAGAACATACATCAGGAAGTGCCGTGCTCCTTTGAGTATTCAGCACACTAATCTTTGTGGCCATAGCGACCAAGTTGGCAACTTTGTCATTTCTGAGCCAAGGAAGGAAGGAAGGAAGGAAGGAAGGAAGGAGCCAGAACCAAAAAACCCAAACGGGTAGAAAAAAACCACAACAAAACAACAACAAAAAAACCCCAAAACCCAAACAATGCAAACCCTCATTTCAGCTTCTGATAGTCATTAGAAGATTAGAAGCATCTCCTTGACAAATACCTTAATCAGGGCAGTGAAGCAACTCATCTCTCCACTATGTCTTCAAGTATGAACTCCTAGACATACAGACAGAAGCCACTGTCTTCAGATTCAGAAGTCCTACACATCCTGGAATTCTGCCCACATGTACAGGATTTTTACAATTGCCACAGATGTTACAGATTTGATTGGTCAGTATCAGGGTTTCCAGTGCTGCATTAACAAAGAATGTTTCCTCCTGCAAGCTGTTTCAAGGCAGCAAAGACCAGCAGCAGAACACATTAATGGCAATTTGAAAAGGACCAACTGCAAAAAAGATGTTATTTTCATTACAAAGTATGCTGCTATGGATGATGCTAAAATCTAATGTACTTTAATACAGGTCAAATATGAATCAACAACCCCTATGTATTCAGCTCCTTGAGAAAGTAACATAAAGTGTGTGTTTCATCTAGCGCTTTATCCACTTTTTATCCCAGTTTAGAAAATAAGTGATAAAATGTTTCTGATATTGGAGCAGCCATTGCAATATTAGTCACAAGAATAAGCTTTCCACTACCAGTTTCTGCAGAGCTATAGTGGCATCCAGTGGCCAGTTAAGTAAATCCTTAGTGGCTGAATACGGCAGAGATGGCTTGTCTTTATACATGACATGAGAAGATGCATCTACAGTCTCAAATCAAACACAGTAGGACCATTCAGTTTCTCATAACTGCCGATTGACTCCATTCTTTGATGATCACAGCTAGCTATCAACAAGTTTTAAGAAAATCATTACACCGAGCCGCACATTTTGTGCATGTTGTACAATCACAAGAGAAAATTTCGTCTTTTGAACACTGAAGGGGTGAGTTTGTGTTTTGGGGCTTTTTTGGTTTTACTCCTCCACCTTTATCACTCCAGGCAACAGTAAATCTTTCAACAGTTATGATGACTATCATTACTCCCTCAGTGCTTTCTCCTTCCCCCTTCAGTTGAAATAAAATTAAGATGTATCCAAACAGCGTTTGTGTTGCATGGCACCTACCCTACCACAGTTCTCATTAGCAATCGTAAGACTCTGAAAGAAGCAACAGAATGTTCTAGTTGCGTGATTTAAGTACACCAAATTCAGAAACCACAAGTTAGTCAAGCATCAACTGTCTCCTGAGGGAACACCATGGAAACAGAGAAGTCCAGTGACCAGACACATTCCTTGTCAACTTTCTCTGTAAACTGCCCGGTTGAAACTGGTGCTCTGTAAAGCCAAGCTGAGTGCCTAAAGACTCATCAGCTAAATAACAGCACTATGTGTAAGCAACTACCCACATCCAAACAACTCCTCCATCTCATAATAAATTTCTATAGCTGAAACAATACAATTGGTTTTGGTAGCTGAGGTCCCACTAGACCTGAGGTGGCTTTCTGGGATGAGAACTTTAACTACCCTGCCATGGGAGTGCAAAGGAGTGCAACACAAGCATAATTTGAGTGGAGCTGGGCCTTAGCTAAAGCTGATGATCCCAGATAGCCCAGCCCCTGCAAAATCAAGCAAGTGACTATCCCATTCTGGTGCTCTGGGAGCACTCATCGTACTGGGTGCAGTACCAGTACCCACACCGGCCTTCTAGATAACACTGCGTTCAACCTGTGATACAACCCAGCATCCCCAAGACTGAGAAGCCATCACCTTCAGCTTCTTCTGCAGAATGGACACAGCCAGGACCACCAGCCCCCTGCCAACACCTACCCTTTTGTACCACAGCACCTGTGTTACCCGCACTTTCCCTCACTGGGGGATTTTTCAGCACCATACAATCTTCAGCAACCAAGAGTCAGATATAATAAAAAAATGCTTGACCATATGAAGGCAGTACCAAGGTAAGAATAAAACACAGACATGGCAAGCGCTATGAGGCTATATCAGAAGTCAAACAGGGAAAAATTCCTGCCAAACTCTGGGCTAGGGTGTACGCAGTGCACACAAACATCTGGATTTAATGAAGGTGACAGGAATGCACACAGAATGTAGGGGTGGCAAGCCACGTCTCCATCAGAGGGACAGCCTCCCTTGGCAGCTCCCACCTGTCCACTCTATGGAACCTTTTTGAAACAAAAGCTTGAAAAAGCTGAAAAAACAAGCAAATATTCATTTTTTCCTGTTTTTAACATTTGCAGAATTTCAGTTTCACACTTCTCCCCACCAAAATTTAAAGACAGACACCCAGCAAAGAAGGTGTTTCAAAATATGTCAAGGAAAAAAATGCTACAAGAAGGTTGGCAATGTTTTTTCACATACAATTGCTATATAGATAAATCCTTAAATACACTGTGATCTACTTTTCTGACCCAGAAACCAGTCAGTTATTTATATCTCTACATAAGATGTGAGCACAAACGCACTAGTGACAGCAAAACTAAGTATCCTTAGTGAATTCAATAGAATTGTAGAATCATAGAATATCTCAAGTTGGAAGGGATCCATAAGGATCATAGAGCTCAACTCCCTGCTCTGCACAGGACTACCTAAAACTAAACTATATGACTAAGAGCATTGTCCACCTTATTTGGCAGTATCAACACAAGTCAAGATGATCCCCAACAGAAGTCATGCTTTCTCAAACACGAGCGTGGGAGCTCAGCCAACAAGGCTGAGCAGTTTCTCAAAGAACACAGAATACGTACACCGCAGAAATAAAACAGCACAGTAGCTGAAGTATTCCTGAAAGCAAAATTTGAAAGCAAAATACAAATACCCTAAGCCTTCCCTAGGAAGGCAAATAAAAGCATTACAAATCTATGCTATACCAAAGAGTTAGCCAAATGGCTTCTGACTGATATTAGAGTCCTATGCTGGTGTTACTCGCCTTGACTGCCTGATGCACAACCTCTGCTGTTAATTAAGCCAAAGAAACACAACACCAGAAGAACAACAAACAGAGGCAGAAGGTTGTGTGTGCTGGTGTTACCTGCATTAAAGAGGAACAGAGGCATAGGCTCAGGTAGCTTTTATAATGGCAGTGACAAGTGCCACACCACATCCCACTACAAATGTGCAGCCAGTTGGCTCCATTCAAGATAAGTACATCTCCTGCTTTTTTGCCTTAGCCTAAAAGTGTATAAGTGCATCATCGCACACTTAACACTTACAGAGAGCCTTCCCAGCATGTGCCAGTAGTTTTGTACCTTTGCTTCCTTGTAAGTTCTTCTCTTGGTGCAGAATACCTAAATCCCATACTGTAACACGATAGAACCTTGCCTAAATTATCTTACTGTTCATCAACGAACCGTGCACAGCTCCTGCTGGCCTGAATTTATAAGCAGATTGACATCACATTTGAAACTCATTATCAAGTGATGGTATGTTGATTCAGTGTGCTCATGACATACTCTTAGCTTATCTTTGTTCACAAAACTTAGAAATTGAAGAGATGAACTGGATCACTTCATGTAGTTCAGGGCAGAATTATTCCCCCTGTTCTCATATTTAAGAACAGGTTATTTTGGTTGTTCTTCAAAGAAAACAAACAAAACCCCCAAACAAACAAAACCCCAACCAGAACATTTTAAGCTGATCAGTAAGTGCCTATAAACTTGCTATTTGTCCTAAATCAATGCATCTTCTTGATATAGTCCTAAGGCTGACAAACGCCAACATCATGGTCAGCTGGTGTAGTTCAGCCACCTCCTTTCAAAGGAAGGAATTTAGAAAGCTGCAGTGACATAGCCTACAACAACAAGCTGGTTATGTTTTTCCTTGAAGTGTTTGAACTCCCACATTTTTCTAGCATCTTGCAGAAGTAAATCTGTCTGGAAGCCTTTTCATTTCTCAAACTTTAATGCAAACACAATATGGCAGCCTCTATTGAAGTCAACTAGAGTAAAATGCAATTAGCCATCAATGCCTTGTTCAGTCCTCATGATCTCCCTATAGCATGCTTCAAGCATCATTTCCAAAGTAACGGCTTTAAAACTTAACATTATAACAACAGAGTTAAGACTCTTTGACTGTGTTCTGAATCCAAAGGCAGAGATAAATACAACATATGCATACATACAATATGCTACTGAAATTTTATGGAATATCAAGTTGCGTTAGACACTTGCCAAGCTAAACCACTCTCTTAACACTTTGGCACTGTGCTGCTCCTACTGCAATTGAAACCCCGCATGCCCTTATTCCAGACAGGACAGTGCATGACATTTCCCCAATTCACATTCTCCAAAAATCACCTAGAACACACCTCTTTAACACGCAAGCCTTACCATGCAGAGGAATGCAGAGAAGTGTCTTACACATTCTTTGCCTGCTTCACACTTGTAATTGCAAAGTACCAAACAGCTTTTAAGTGCTTAGTCAGTTATTTAAACACCCTGTGCAACTACTGAGTCATTTCAAATAAACAAAAAACTTAGAAACTTCATCAGCATGCAATATTTCTCTTGTCTCTGTTTACAGGTGTACACACAAAATGTTCACAACTACTCATGATGCCAGAGCTACGCTTTTCTGCTTTAGTATTTTCACTCAGAAAGCCCTCCAGAGTTCACCTTTTCTACTTCTGCCAGACATCTCTTCCCCATAGAAATGGCAACCCAGTAATAGTTGCTCCATATGTTAACATCCTTTAGCATTGTAATTTCAGCAGAAGCTGACATAAATATATATTGACAAGAAAGATCCTAAAACTTTTGAATTGCTGTAATCATACTTCATAGCGACTCAAAGAATGGTGATGGTGATTGGAGGAAGTTGCCAATACTGTAAAAAGTCAAATGTCATACCCATCTTAAAGAAGGGTATCAAAAGACTCTTGGGAACCACAGGCCAGTCAGTCAAGCTTCAGTCCCCTGAGAGGGTTAGCAAACAAGTCTTCCTGGAAGTCATTTCCAAGCACGTGGACAATAAGATGATGGTGAGGAAAAGCCGACCTGGATCTAACAAGAGTAAATCATGCCTGACAAATTTGTTTGCCTTTTAGGAGGCAGCAAGTGGCTCAATGGACAAGGGGAGAGCAGTGAATGTTGTATACCTTGACTTCAGTACGGTCTTTAGCACGGTCTGCCACAGTAACCCTGGAGCTAGTTTGGGAAGATAGGAACTCCATCAGCTAGGAACAGGGTGGTGGCTGAAAAGCTGTGTGGGCCACCCAGCTCAAAGGGTGAAAATTGAATCATAAAGTCCAACTGGCAGCCACGTAGCAGGGACATCCCTTGAAGAATGATGGTAAAGCCAGTAGAGCTTGATGTCGTTGTTAACGACTTAGATTGAGGGAGAGTGCACTCGCAGCAAATAGGGGTAAGATACCAAACTGGGAGCAGTCAATACACTGGAGAGGCTGCTCCTCAGAGGAATCTGTACAAGCTTGAAAACTGTGCTGGCAAGAAAGCTTGAGAAGTTCAACAAATGCAAGTGTCAAGCCTGGCACATGGGATGGAACAACCTCACACAACAGTACCAGCCAGTGGCTGATAAGCTAGAAAGTGGCTCTGCAGAGAAAATCGGGGTGTACTGGTGGACAGCAAGTTAAAAAAGTCAGCAGTGTGCCCTTGCAACAGAAAAATATCGACTATGTACCATGATGTAGGATAGCAGGCTAATGGAATTGGTTATTTCTTTCTATCTGCTATTTGTAAGACCTCATGTAGGGTAGTGTGTCCAGTTTTGTATAAAAAAAAAAAAAAAAGACAGATCTGCATCCAGTTATGAAGAATTTATACCGACACTCTGTTCATTTCTCCTTTTCAGATTTCATTTTCCTACTTTATCATACTTAAAGAGATTAATCAAAGGGAAAGGAAGTGCATTCTACTGCCTAGAAAAATGACGTGGGGAGGAATAAATCTTTATTTTCCTGGAATCTCATACCTGCCATGGTAGTTGAGTATCTCTCAAACAGCCATTAGGAGCTTCCATTCCCCAGATATATCAGCACAGACTTGTCACAAGAGCAGATAACATAAAATATACTTTTAAATCCTAAGAAATCTATGAAGTGAAAAATAAATCTTTTCATTGCACCTGGATAACGGTCCATATATATAACCCCTGCTTTTCCAGCTATGTTTACCACAGGAAAATCATTCTTTATGAAGCAACATTTTAATAAGATAGTTTAAACTTTTATGTCATACAGGGTTGGTAGCTTCAAGGCTTGTTTCTTCAAGTCACTGGTTTTAGCTAGCCTAACATTTTTCTTTTATTAAAATATCTTTTTCATTCTTCTTTTTTTTTTTTTTGTTAAAAAAAAGTCAGTAATTTTTCTATATTGCTTAATACAAGATATTTAATCATTCAGATACTTCTGTACTTATACTACTAACTTTTTCAGCTACATTCCTCACACTTATGATACCTGTACAGCAGAATTCACAGTAATGGGGTTGTAATTGCACTTGGGAGTCTCAGTCTGTGTTGGATCAAGCTAGTTCTGCCAGAACAGATCATATAGTTCTATACATCTACCCTGGTATCAAAAAGAGCTAGATAAAGAATGTAAGAATAGATTTCCTATAGACACTGCTACCTGTCACAAACAACATGGCTCTTACTTGCTTATTTCCTCTGTAGACTTCCCAGCTTCCTGCTATGCTTATTCATTTTTTGAGCCAATACATAATTCTATATCACTTGACAATATTCCACATGAAAAACATTCTCAGAAGTTTTGCCTGTGATGCAGAAGGCAGATTTTTCCAGACGGACATTCCTATTCTTGGCATTTTAAAAAATTTGGATTCCTTGTTTATATGCATTACGACATAGCCCTTTCTTATGACATTCCTGCCAGACCCCCTTTTGAGACAAATCAGAGCCATGTAAAGAGTTTCAGGGTGTTTTACATATTTGATCTTCACAGAAGGTAAAAGTTGTGTAGCAAAAGAGGCAAGACACCACAGAAAGCCAGGATATCTGAAAAGCCCAGGCACCTTGACTTCTGCCCCAGGCTCCTGGGGTACTGGGCTCCAGGTACAGAGTGCTTTACCTGTTGTAGCCCTGTGTCTGTTGGGAGTAGGTTGTTAGTCCTAGCTCAATTATCCTCACTTAAGTGCCAGTCTACAAACGCACAGACTTCTGCTCACAGTTCTTAGGCATGATGCTCAGAAACCATTAGGTTGCGTTCCTGATATGAATGTTATCCTCTGCCTAGCCTGGAAAAACTGCTTCAGAGCCGAGAAACACTTGATTTTTCATGAATAGATAACACTGGACTTGGATAGACTTAAAAGCCCGAGAGAACAGTCATTCCCTAGCATCCTCTTCAAGATGGGAAACTCTATTCGCCTCTATTCATGAAGCAAATATTTCAACCTATTTTGAAATTGGTAAAGTTATGAAAGCTCAATAAGGGTCTTAAAAATGATACGCAGAAAACATATGCTGTTCTGTAATCAAGACAGTATATGTGAAAACATCCTTTCCCACTTCCTGAAATTTCAGATTTTATTTAGACAGAATGTTTTCCAGGCTGTTGATTCCTAAATAGCAACTTATCACTGCTATCAAATTAAAAGTGAATTCATAAAATAACATCTTTTTTAAAGCATTGTCCATGACTCCTTGAAAATGAACAACAGACACTCCCAGGTGAAATCAAGTAGAAGTGGAGAGGGAGGTACTGATCTCTTCTCCCTGGTATCCAGTGACAGGACACATGGGAAGGGCTCAAAACTGTGTCAGAGGATGTTCAGACTTAACATGAGGAAACATTTCTTTACTAAGAGGGTGGTCAGGCTGGAACAGGCTTCCTAGAGATGTGGTCAATGCCTGAGCCTGTCAGTGTTCAAGAGGCATTTGGACAATGCCCTTAACGACATGCTTTAGCTTTTGGTCAGCCCTGAATTGGTCAGGTAGTTGGACTAGGAGATTATTACAGAGCCCTTCCAACCGAAATAGTCTATTCTAAGTTACAATAAAGTTCCTTAACAAAACCTTAATTTCCTATTCTCTACTTTATCCTAGAAACAACCAATTAGTGAATAATCACATTGGACTTTGACTAGATTATTCAAAAGCAATGACAGTTCTGGAATTAAGAGTATTTAACTGCCACAATTAAAGTTGCAAAACTGGGGTAGAGGAGCAGCTTTCCATGGAAAACTTTACGGTAGAACAGTAGGGCCAAGACTTTCATATCTGCCTATAGCATCTGAAGATGTCAAATTGGGAATAAATTATGGTAAAAAGGTTTACTATGCTTTAAAAAAAAAAAAAAAATCCATTACATGAAGCATGCTGACCACACAAATATGGATCAATGTTACAGATGTACAGCATGGTCTCAGGAACACACAGTTGTTGACAGGTACTGCAAAGGTTTATGGTTCGAGCTCAGGAAGCAGCTGGAGATGGTGGCTTTTCAGGAACCCAGGGTAGCACAGCTAGGGAACACACCTCCAGCTGCTGGGCAGCCCTGTGACCTTCCTTCCCATACACCACTCTCGAAGGATGTCAAGAGTCAAAAGAACATGTCCCCTCCTTGACTTAAGTAGTTCTTAATTAGCATAAGCAGCTTTCAGGTTTTTGCAGGTGTCACTAGCAGGACAACTGCCTGAGCACCGGGAAGTGAGTTACACAGTAAATTTAAGAACAGCATTTACTTCACAGCAAAGACTTACAGGAAAGTCCTAGAGAACCCTCATTTTTGACTTATGATTTTCAATTTGCATTTCAAACATGGGTTTTCAAAAAGGGTGGGGTTTTTTTATTACTTAAACAAACATAATACTTGCACCACTTTAAGCCCAGCCATAAAGAAACACCACAGATATGGAATTAAAAACACTTCTGCATGAGACTATACTGCAACAACTACGTCTGTAGTTGCTACTTGCCATTCAACTTTGAGAACCTACAGTCCTGACACATTCATCTTCCCTAAGTACAATTGGTGAGTTTGAAGTAGTTCCTTCCATCAGGACTTCTCACACCAGCACAGCAAAAAGAAATATTCATTATATTCCAAAAATTTTGCACCAGCTCCCTTAAACTGATGACGTTGCCCAAGCTGTATGGTTGCAGAACACGCAAGCAAAAATAAATGGCTGCCCTTGAACAAGCTGCTTCCTTTACCAAAGGTTAGTGTAACTGTGGCTGGCTGCTCCATCTGTGTTGCAATTCGACCCAGGACTGAGAGACCTAAATAAGAAAAGAATGGCAGAGATCGTTAGCCCACAGGCAAGGGCATGTTCACTCTGCTGTCATTGTTGCAGAAGGAATTTTCCAGCATTGCAGCAGCTTAAAGTTTTGCCTTCCACAAAGTGCGGCACTTCGAGCAAACCACATTTTGCTCTGCCTTTCACATTCTCAGACCAAAGCAGGAGCTAATATGCAATAGCCTGAACAGCTTTCAGAATGCCACCAGAATGCACAGCAGAGAAAGAAATCAGACTGCTTGCTTTCAGTGAAGGGTGCCACCACCTCCCACAAGAAAAATTTAATTTTACATCTTTGGAGTACAGTTTCCTTTTAAGAACATAATAACGTTATGCATAAAAGTAAATATCGCATTACAAGTCCAGCTATGTAAAGCATACCCAGTCATATAAATTATGAAGCACCATAGCACTGTTTCCCTTTAAATAAATGACCTCAACTTGTGACTGGGACTGTAATTAATTTTTTCTCTTCCAAGAGTTTGAAAAATTTATCCAGTGTCGGGCTCCCTCTGTGTAGCCTCAAACGTAATTAGTGGAGCTCTTACTTTAATTAAAGTCTTTCCTAAGCCTTTTTTATTAGTATTTACCACACCCTGCCAGCTACTTGCCTGTTGTGAAAAGCAGCTTTACATAGACTGGCAGGGTCTCCCCTCTTTCAGACCAGGAGAGCCGGTGGCAAATGCATGCCTTTCAGAACTCACAAGAAGACTTCTTACCCAAGAAGGGGAGAAAAAGCTTTCCAACATAGGACTTGCAATTTTTTCCATATGCTGGCTTCAGAAAGAGCTTGCAAATAGTTCATCAGATTCAGTAGGGCATAGTTTTTGTCTGAGAAGGCCCTTTAGGGCCAGTTAGGTGCTACCACATGCTGCTATACTTACACAGCACCGCTTGTACCTGTATGCTGTCACCTCAGAGAAAGCATATACTCAAAGAACTAAAGCCAAACTATTTGGGGGGGGGGATTTTCTTTGCTTGTTTTTAAATGATAGCCGCAACTTTGTAAAGCTGCAGTGGCAGCTGCTTGCCATGTAGTGACAAATTGAGCACGCTGTCATTAAAACAGCTCGGCACTGGTAACTCAGAACAACCTCGGCAATTGCTTACGGGTGCAATCAGCAAGATCACACACTTCTTTTCACGGAGAAGTTAGTATCTTTTAATTCTACGTTATGTGCTGGTAGCCTGATCCAAGTTCACCCTGCTCTAGACAGGAGGTTGGACCAGGTGACCTCCAGAGATCCTTTTTAAGGCAAATAATCCTCTTATTCTATGTGGGACAGAGAAGCCAAACCTATGGTTTTTTATAAATTTTATAACAAAAAAATAATACATTTGCCACATGGGTGCTAACCTGTGGGCAAGAAAGCTATTGCCTGCTTCTAAACTTTTCAGGCATAGTACCTGCTGTAGACTGAAGCTTTCAGTAACAGATTTTAGGTCTATATACATTGCAGCAAGTGCATCTTGCAAGATATACCTGAGATATTTTTAATGTTGTTACTTCCACTATAGTTTATAAGACAGTTGCAGTGATACTGAGTTCAGCTTGGACTACATCAGCTCATGTTGGATGACAGAGTACAGCAACAAACAGGAGCAAAGAGATGTCACTGTCTGCTTATGAAATCTTGTGAGCTTTTCTAGAGAGCAAGTAGATTATATTTCTGCTTCAAGACAGGCAGGTTTTGATTTTCCAGTTTTACCTTTCACAGCATAGCACATCCCATTCGTTCTTCCACATAATCAAAAAAAGGAATTTCTCTGAACAGAATATTCTGGTTTCTAGCTCTCCTGCCTACAGGGTTGCACAGTCCTGCTGGATGCGTGTTCAAAGGTAAACCACTAAAGTGGAAAATAATTACAGCAAGAAGTTGAGAACACAGAAAGCTTATACTTCCAAGTGTTTTTGGTGTTTTATGATACAAGTTAGTATGTTTGCTCTCTCATTACTTTTTTTCTTCTATCCAAACAGGTGAAGGCAAAAAAAGTTTAAGATTTTTCTTAGTGATTATTCGATCAAAATAATGTTCTCACAATGAAAATCTGTCAAGATGTCAAAAGCCTGCTTTTTATTAAGCAAACTATGATATGGAAAATTAGTATTTTCCTGTTCATTGGTTCTTGACGCAGATTAGAGGAAGTTCTGTTCTGCTGCTCAGCAATCCTGAAGCATCTTCCATAACCACCTCAGAGGTTGAGAACTGCTTCATGGAAGCAGGGGAGGCTGGCCTCCTAGATATCTGTCGTGATTTACCCCCAAACGGTAACCGGACCATGCAACCACTTGCTCACCACCCTCCTCCCTGGTAGGATGAGGAGAAGAATCGGAGAAAGCGAGCTCATGGTTTGAGATAAAAACACTTTACCAGGACAGCAAAGGAAAAGATTAAAATATATTAATTATAATAAAAACATACAAGGATAATAGAATATATAAAACGAACAATGCACAATTTCTCACCACCTAAGGACCGACACAGCCCATCCCGAGCAGCAGCCAGGGAGCAGGGATATTCCCCCACAGCCATCCCAGAACAGCAAGTTCCAGAGAGAGCACGAGGGAACAGACAGACGAACAAACAGGCCTGAACAAAATAAAGCAAAAATAAGGTAACAAGAAGGGAACATGACCAGAAAGTGAACTGAACAAGGAACCAGAGCCAGGGGGCAATGGCTGACCCTCCCTTATACCAGACATGACATCTATGGTGTGGAATACTCTCTTTGGCCAGTTTAGATCAACTATTCTGGCTGTGCCCTTCCCAAGATTTTGTACCTGCACATTAAAAAAGCCTGGGGAACTACAAAATATCCTTAATCATTTAGCAGCAATGAACATCAGCACTGTACCATCACCATTTTTCACATATTAAATCCAAAACACAGTAACTAAAACTAGCTCTGTCCTGGCTAAAACCAGGACAACGTCCTATCAGCTATCCTCACAGCTCCTTCTGTGGCAATTCAAGACCCTAGAGGTAGGACCCCTTAGAGGGTAATTAAGAGCAGGAACTTCTCCATTATTCTATCTAGATTTCTTCTGTAGTTATGTTTTTAAGCCTAATTTAACCCTAGGTGGTAACACACATCCTACTGTCCTCCCACAACTTATGCTCTTGTTTTAGCACTACCACAATTCCATTTGCAGCAATATTGCCTTTAATTCCTATTAAATATATATACATATACTTAAATACAGTAATAATAAAATGGACCCCCACAAAGCTCTGTTCAGCGCCCCGGTTCCCACATTTGGAAATACACTGCAGCCTATTGAGATTTGCCGTCCACCTGGAAAGCTCAGATGCCAGTTCTGAAGACACTAAATCACGGGTTCCAATGCAGACTACCTACATTGCCTTACACTACTAGTTTTATTGCTACTATACCTGAGCCAGCACAACTATACTAAGAAATCATGTCAACCATTGCACTGACAGAGCTTCAGTCCCCTCTATCCCTTTAGTTCTCGGACCTCCACTGATGGAAGTCAGTTGGGTGAGCAAGCATGGAGAAAACATGGACAAAGTTGCAAGCCACCAATATCCTCAGGCTTTACAAATCATAATAGATCATGATCAATACTCTTTTCCACATTATGTCCTTGCAGCTGGCCAGCTGTTCCACAGATCATTTTTTACTTCTCAGAACAGGTGGAATTACTTGTTGCTGAAATTGTTACAGCAGGATGGGTGGTCTACTTGGTATCATAAATCAGTGAATTGGGAATTTTTTATTAACGCATGCTCCATTTGGTTGCTAAACAAGAGGCAACTTTTCCTCTGCTCCTCTAATTCAGTTTTATGGCAGTGACAAGAATAAGCTGTTGACCCTCAGGCCAAGCACTCAAAACAGCATCCTTGATATGGTAAAAGTTACTTCTGAAATTCAACTAAGATGGAAAAACTTGTCCTGAGAGCAGAAGTTCAGTTTAGAGCATTTAAACTCTAATCTGGGAAGTTTATTCCTATGAAACAGGAGGTTTTCAGAAATACCCAAGAGGACAGCTCTAAGATTTACCAAACATAGCAAAGCTTCTAAAAATAGGAAACATTGCCCTCCTAAGAGCTGGAAATACAGTAGGGTTGATTAAGAATTTATCAAAGCAAAGCGAGATTCCTGAATTACATGAGCATTTCAGATTCTCCTATTGGAAAAGCTGACATGGTGTAGAGAAGTATAATAAATACAAAATGCACATGAACATTTAGATACTATGAAAGTAGCTTAATTCTAGGTGAACAAAGAAACACAGAAGGGAGAAAAATCATGTTTAAAAAGGAGACAAAGCTAAATTTCAGATACATTTAGGTGCTGCCTGCTGGGACATCTCAAGTACTCAGAATGCTGCAATAGCACTAGAACATTTAATTAGTTCTCTTCAAATCATTATAGTCCAAAAAAGTAGAGAAAGTATAGAAATGACAATACTGGAAGAGACATAAGAAATTACCGATAAATCTTTTAACAGTGAGGTTTCCATTTGAAATTTGTCTCAGCTCAGTCACTAAGCGTTACAGAATAGATGACAGCCTGAATCCATTCCTTAGATTTGTGTTTACCCAAGACACTTATTACGGTATTAATCCCACTCAGTCCTGTGCTTATTAATCGGATGCCCCGGGTAAACAGCATCTGATCAGATACAGCGTTTGAACCACCCACACACAGCCTTCCACAGGAGACTCAGTCACAAAACAACAATGTAAGCAGAACAAAAGCTTCTTTTTTGAAGAAAATTAAAGAGCTGAACAAGACATCAGAGTCTTGCCACACCAATGTCCAGGTTATGTTACTGTAGCAAGACTACCATGAAGGCAAAGAGAAAAAAAAAAACACAACACATTTCTACATGGTAGGAAAACACTTTTCTACCATCAAATTCAGCAGAAGCAAGTTTATCAGCCAGTTTCAATTGTCAATAATATAATAACAGACTGTGTGGTCTAACTCTCCTTTTTAGAAGACTGGACCTATTTTTTTGGCAAGAAAAATTACCTTTTCCTAAAGGTCCTGTGTTAGAATTGTACTTCCCAAGCTACCTCTATAGTCAGAAATCAGATCATATATTTAGAAACCTATATATACTTGAATAATTTAAAAGTATCATATCACCATGGAAGAGCTTTTACCAGTCTTACGGGGCTGAGATTATTACAGCAATTAGTTACATGATGCTCCTGAGACCTCACCCTGCTAACCCATACATTTACTGTGTAGAGTCATCTTTTAGTATCGTAACACATTCCATCTACAATATAACTCTACAATCAAAGTTACTGTAGAACAATTAATTGACTTATATGTGAGATGATACTTTAGCCTTAACAAAAATCTTAGCTCCTTTAAAGGGTTTGTCTCAAACGTATTTTCTCATGAGCAAATTAACTCTTTAATGGCTGTGCTTTATTATCTTTCATTTTTAAAGTAGGACTAGTTCCTTGGACAGCAGTAGTCTTCAATCATTAGCAAGGAAAAAAAAATGTTAACAAGGTTCAGAGGTATGCATCTGCAGCATAAAACAAACTAAGAATTGTGGCCAGGAACCCTTGGCAGAAAAACTGCTGAGACTATTAATTATAGCTTTTGTTTTCAATGGCAGAAGCTACTAAAAAGTTAAAATATATGGTGCACTTTGATATCACGGCAAGCACAGGGAATGATGCCAACTTCAACTCAGTCCAGTCTAAAATTATGTTTCAGAAGAAAGAAAAGCACTTACTCACAGATAATGTAGGGACCCCATTTAATTTAAGATTGATCATTGAAAAATTCACTAGTATTACGAATTTAGGCTATCCAAACTGGAAGGTTAATATTGGTTTCCATCAGTTCTCCTTTCAAGTTTTAATATTTTTCAAGGTTAAACCCACTTCTAGATTTTCAGCCAAAAGTATCAAAACCCACTGGTTTCAAGATGACTGTTGCTACATTTCTACTGTATACTTTTTGGGAAATAGTGGAGGCTAGAGAAGATAATTATTGTCACTCGTACATAATAAATACCCTTTTTCTTTATGTAACTTCTCAACTATTCCCATCCATCATTAGCATAACAGAGATGTCTGTTGGAATAGAGAAAAGCTGCACATGACACCACCCATACCTTCAGCTACCTTCTACAAGAAGTGCTTTTGTGCAGTATTATACAAGCTGACTACTGGATAAATGCCAGTAAAACTAAGAAAAAGGTGTATGTGAGTTGGAAGAGTGGAAGGGAAATGGAAAAGAAGGTGAGATCTCCAATGGAGACAAAGAATCCATCCTGTCAGCTGCAAAAACCTAATGCTAACCCCTCGTAGATTTTTTCCAGAGACAGTTTGTTTTAAGTCACTGGCATTGCTAGAAAATTTATTTCACCATCCAAGCTTTTTCATTTAAGGCCACTTTCAGCATTTTACTCATTAGAAGTCTTTAAAAAAACATATGATATCCTGACCCCAACCCCTATGACTGTCAACTTTTTCTTCATCAAAAAACACAAGGAAGCATTGGCTTCAGTAATTTGACTGCAATTATGTTTGAAGCCAATAAGTATAGAATCTATGTTACAGAAAAAAGCACACCTTTCCAAATTTCACTTTTGGAATGTCAAATGTCATTTCAAAATTCAACCAGTACCGTAAATTTTGGAAATGGCAGGCCAATTTTCTCCATCAGCACTGTGCTTAGGGGCCATGAGCAATATTAACAGAGTCAAAAGCAAAACTGAAGCTGATGTACTAAGCAGACGTTTTTCTTGAGGCATTAGTGTTCATACATTAAGGCCAGAAAAGGCTGGTCCAATAAAATGTCTAAGTATGGGACATAAGCCTTACTCTAGAAAACCAGAAAAACCCTGTCTTTCAGACAGGCATCCAGTCTTGAATGGACAGGTCTGTTGGTATGGAAGTCACCACAACCCTTTCATCACTTTTCCCATGGTTAATTTCTTCCACTATTAAATAGTTTCTCTTCAGTTTACAGCTTTAGTTTCCAGTTGGTCCTACCACGTCTCTTTATACTACAAAAAGTCATTTACCAGAAATAATTCCCTTTTTAGTTAGTAAGACACCTTTAATTTCTTTTGGGAGCCTAAACAAAGCTGATGCTCCTCAGGACTCCCACCGAATCGCTATGCCTGTTTAGACTGAGCATGCAGCACAGTAGGGTGCCGCGTCCCACCAGGCACTGGACATGTGACAGCCAGAATGTCCTGCAACCCCCTGCTCTCTGTTCCCTTCTTAAACATTCAGGGGCTTTTATCAGATCCTCACCATGCACCGGCTGATGATCAACAGGATAAGACTCATTCCCCAGTCTCCCATTTTATTTTTTTTTTTTTTTTTAAAAAAAAAAAAAAAAAAAAAAAAAAAAAGCAGCACCTGATGTTCTAGACAACCTTCACAAAGGGCTGGCAGTGACTGCAACTTCTACACTGTTGATATTCTGCTCTAAGAGGTATGTGATGATCAGGAACTGCAGAACAAAACAAAAATCCAGAGCCTCAATGTTATCACAGGTCAGAGAGCCAACCAGTTACACTGAGACAAGTCAGAACTAAACCCCTAAATGGATATAAATGTGGATGATTTTCCATCATTTAAATTCCTCTAGGAGAAAGGACATGTTACCAAGAAGTTAGAGAAATTCACTACTTTACTTTAAAATTAATACCTTTTAAAAATTTACCAAGACTTATCTTCATATCCCTGACAGTCTCTTTTCTATTGATTCCTTTTAACTCACATTAGATGCTACTGTTCTCGTAAACTCTTGTTAATGGGGGGCAGGGAAACGGGATGACACAACACTCAGTTAAAATACTATTTTATTTAAAAGAATGCATGCAAACATTTATCCTAAATTTATCCTATACCTTCTAGCAAGCGACTCCAGCAAGTGTTCTGGGAAGGTGTGAGAAGGACTACAAATAGGCTTGAACTTTTCCTTTGGTCTGGTGGATGAAACTCATGCTTTGGAATGGTCATAGGTAGCACATTAAAAGAGAGAAAAAGATATCTAAAGCCAGTCTGAAATCAGGAGGGGAGGAAAAAAAAAAAAAAAAAAAAGCTGCTTCTTTTCAATTTGACAATTGAGGGAAGGAGCACAAAGGGATTTCTTCTCATTGCCAACAGCAAGATAAAACAAAGACAAGCCACACACTTCACAGAATCTCCAACATGTTGTTTACAGATTAAGCTATGTCATTGCCCCGATAACATCCTGGTTACTCATTTCTTTACCATCTAAGGCGCTAGAAAGGTAACACAGCAACTAGGGTACTTGCATCATGGCAACAGCATTTCATAGACTTAAGAAGGGACATCAGAAATAGAATCTATGTTAATGAGATCATGTGTGGAATTGGAGTCATTAATCAGCTAAGCTGCAGGAGACTTTCAAGCGACTGAGGTACAGGTGTGCAGACAATAGAATAAGCCTGTGAACATTTCTTTCACCTTCTACCTAGATAAAGTTCTGTGGAAGAAGCTCTTTTTTGAAGCACATAACATTGCCAGGCCTAAGTGTCCTGACTTCTCAAAACGTCGTCTTGCAAACATTTAGAAGGCAAGACGCATTCAGAACCAAGAACTATTACTTCGTTTCCATCTGCCAATTTAAACACTCCACACCCTTTGGGGTATCAAACATCTTTTTTCTCTGCAACAACTAAGCAAAAAACATCAAGGGTCAGACCTAAATGTTGTTACTATCAGCAAAATAACACCCAAGTAGAAATTTTACTTCCCCTTTCCTTATTATTTTCCTTCTGAAATAACAATTTTAGACATATTATTTGCTACAGACGGGTGAAAACAAGTTTTTGTCAGGTGGGTATCTTGCAAATGGCAGTGACACAAAGATGAAGACAGTGGAACATTGTCAGAAACACGAAGAGCAGGGCTGCTCTGTGAGGCGGGTGAGTGGGGGTGACCGCAGCATAGACAGGGCAGCATCTTCATCAGTTAGGGCACAGTCCCGCAGCACCTGAGCTGGTGGAGCAGAACCAGGGGCTGATAGCACAGTACATTGAAAGTCCCAGAGGTTCTACGGTGATGACCCAGGTCCAAGGTGTATCCAGGCAGCCTAGTCAGGAGTAGCAAGAGACGGGGCCTGAAACAAAGCTACAACATAGGTCTGAGATCCATCCAGGAGACAAGGCTGGTTACAGGCTTGAGGACAGGCTTGTTGTAGGTATACGTACAAGATAATTCAGAAAAGGAGGGCCTGGGTCTAAGCTTAAAAACAGATCCCCTGGACCCATGGGCAGAGGGTGCACCTCCTGGTGCTCTCAAACCAGTAAGCACCTGCTGGCTACTGCAGGACATCCAGTCCTCCTCTTTAAGAGTTCCTGGGGAGGA
>KL263690.1:1754-24616 GCA_000699545.1 Podiceps cristatus
CTACCTCCGTGCTGTTTGCTGTGAGCTAAACCACCTCTTTCCAAGTCTCGCTGCTGTTAAGGACTGAATTCTTGGCCTGCTCATCTCTTCCAAAGTTAGGCTGGAAAATGGTCAGAAAATCGTGTGGTGTAGTACACTAAGGACAAGATCAAAGAAGTATACTTAGGCTGGAATGATCAACTGCAAAAATTAACAAACAAACAAAAACCCCAAGCTTCAAGTGTGTACAAAACTATTGGAAAGCAGAAGAGAAGCATCTGTCCTCCGACTCTCTGATAGACAGAACTGATTCAAACTGTGGTCAGGTTAGATGTCAGCAGATTATCCGACTACGAGGCTAGTGAGCAGACCTTTTTATCTGAGTGACAGGAGACCTGCAATTTCCTCTGTCAGGGAGAATATAGGTGTGGGTAATCTTGCATTAGCCACACTGGGAAGATCACAGAGAAAAATGAGCATATTGTCAGGTCTCTATTTGCACCCCCACACCCCCCCAAAAAAAAAAAAAAAAAAAAAAAGTGGGGAAGCTCCAAAGCTGAGAAAAATCACTTGACTAGACCAACCTTTCCACTGGTATTTGTACACTGGATGCTCAGTCTGCCTGATCTGATGTTGCATTCATTTGCTTTGAAATATGCAGTTGGTATAAAACCTTTGAAAACCAGATCATTTTCTCCTATCCAGTGTTTGACACATGAGGTTAGAAACAGTATTTTTATTAGGATGTGCAAGTAAAAGCCATTTAAATAGAGGATTCTTGCACTAGATTATTCTGTGACCTCAAAGTTAATCATAATTTTCTTAGTTACCTGCAAAAGGAAAGAATCTGAATATGAACACTAATTGCTAATATAATGAGGTAGATCATAAGCTTCTTACATGTTTGTATGTTATCCGAATATTATTTGACAATTAATCCTCTTTACAGTATTTTTGGGACCAGCACTGGTCTTACACTTTGTACCTTTTTTTTCTGATCCTATGGAATGCCTGAAATAATCTGTAACCATTAACAAATATCCAGGAAGCATTAAGAACTTTTGTGGTTTTTAAATCTAGTTTTATCAGAATATTTAATTTAAACAACACATGCTGTTTCTTTGAGCTTTAACGAAAAGTATAGCCATTTAATTTGCTAGGCGGGAAGCGTTGTAAGTAAAGGAGCATGTCCTTTTGAGGAGCCACTGGGAGTCCACCTGAGCTCTATGACTTGTTCCCCCCCCCCCAAGTCACAGGTTTGCTGATGTTCTGGCCTATGATTTTGATTTACTTATTTAATAGAAGTTAAGTTCTCCAAGAATCCTGATTTTGTTCAGATAAACTCTTCTTCAAATTGTGAATGCTTTCTGCTAAAAGTGAACAATTCATGATTCCGAATGCTGGATGCAACTGTGAGATGAGCCTTTTCTAAAGTGCTTGTCTAAATAGACATTTCTGTTTCCAAGGGGGGGAAGCTGAAGCAGAGAGAGAAAAGGAGGAAAACACTACCCTGCTCATAGACAGAGGTCAAACTACTGACACGTTTCAAGGAGAAAGATGGTTTTGAGAGAGTCCAGTATGTGTTGAAAAAAACACCAAAATTAATGTTGGCTTACAAAATTATTCCAAAACCATCACACTCCTAATAAAACAAAGTATTCAATATGTTTTCTCTGTTTTCTTTCTTCCTTTCCTATGAATTAATTATTATAGTAGGAGGTCTTTATAAATAACATAAACAATTTGAACATCATCCTACAGTTACAACCTGAAAAAAACAAAACAAAATGGAAAGAGATCTCTCAAAGGCAGGCACCTATTGAACAGAAAAACTTGATCTGAGTCTGTAGGGCAAGATGCTCTTTAATTTCACAACCATTCAAGATACAGCCAGGTGATTAAGGAAGACAGCTGGTGGTTCCACAGAGATGTTGTTAAACAGGAGATAGAGCTGCATGGACTCAAATGAGCTGTTCAATATGCTTCTAGTACTTCCCAAATCTCAGGGCAAATCAGCAAATCATAATTTGGGTTCGAATGGACCTTTAAAGATCATCTAGTCTGACCCCTCTGCAATGAGCAGGGTCATCTGCAACTAGATCAGGTTGCTCAGAGCCCCGTCCAGCCTGACCTTGAATGTTTCCAGGGATGGGGCATCTACCACCTCTCTGGGCAACCTGGTCCAGTGCTTCAACATCCACATTGTGAAACATTTCTTCCTTATGTCTCCCCTCTTTCAGTTTAAAACCATCACCCCTTCTCCTGTCGCTACAGGCCATGCTAAAACCTTTGTCCCCATCTTTCTCATAAGCCCCGTTCAAGGATCGAAAGGCCCCAATCAGGTCTCCCCGCAGCCTGCTCTTCTCCCGGCTGAACAACCCCAACTCTCTCAGCCTCTCTTCATGGCAGAGCTGTTCCAGCCCTCTCATCGCTTTTGCGGCCCAGAGCTGGACCCACCCCAACAGGTCCATGTCCTGCTTGTGTCGGGGGCCCCACAGCCCAGGACCAGTCTTGGTCATGCTCTTCCTAGAATGCAACAGAGACTAGGCCACTGGGCCTGTAGGATGGAATAACCTGGGAAATGGGCTCTGGTTTAGGGTAGCATATGGATTGAGTGGATTGTAGTGATAACAGTTTCTGTGGTGTAGAGCAGGAATCACACAGTTGAGAAAGAGTCACATCTGTTACTATGGTCTGTTCTGCTGATCAGCTAATATTCAGGTAAGAGAAAGACGGCATACTTTCGCTTCCAGGTTCCTGGTAATCTCATAAATATACATGGATTTGATTCGCTTTCATAACTGGTAGCACACATATTTTTATCAAAGTGAGAAGAGACATTTGGTTAGCTCTGGGATGACAAAGGGCAAAACCAAGGACTTTCTTCAGAACCAGAAAGGAAAGAATCACACATATCTGAAGTGAATAATCTGCTGCAAGATAGCAGTCTCCAAAAAGCCAGGACAAAGTGCTGTTGGCAACATTGTGATAAAACAAGACTGCATGAAAGAGGTCGTTGGCTTCTGGTTCAGGCAGGTGATATGGCTGATTGATTGTTACCACAGGAATGAAATTGGCACAAGGAAATAAACACAGAGAAGTCTTCAGTGGGAACAAAAACCACACAAACAACACTGTGATATCTACCTTCACCCTCTAGATAACATCCACTATTGTCCCTATTATTCAAGTCCTTTCGTGTAGCGCTTTCTCAGTGTGCCTGTTTCCTCTGAATCAGTGGCTTTTTGCTTTTTCAGTGCTGCATTTTCATTTTCCGACTCCACTGAGAGGTCCTCTTGGGTTGGCTCTTCTGCTTCACTGCAGCTCTCAGAGTGGAATCCAACATTCTCTGCTATGACAGCAGGATCATCATCCTCATAACAGCAGCAGCACTCCTCAATGCTTTGGCTGTGATGAAGTTCCCTCTCCTCTTCACTGATGCCAGTTACCTTGTCCCATTTCTGCATTAAACCACAACCACCCCTTCCCATGGTGAGATCACTTAGCAGGGTTTCATTGCACAGAAGCTCCTCATCTTCCATGCCCTCCATTCTTTCCGCCAGCTCTTCTGCAGACGGCTGGCTCAGGTCAGGGTAATCTACAAGGATTGTGTCCTGTTTGCGCTTGAAGCAATCGGAATTATCATAGACAGGATAGGTCTCCTCTGGATAACCTTAAGAATAAAGTGATATGCAGCTTGAAGTGTTATCAACATTTAAAAGCAGTACTGACTTCAGTGATGCATGCACAAGGTTGTTAGAACAGTTGTTTTTAGAACTGCCAGTGTGTCATCTATTTAATGCCATGTATACGTCACAGTATTAAATCCATGGCAAGACTGTGCAAAACATGATCTTGAAAAACCTTTTTTCCTAGGGAGAGAGAATATGAACCCTGACTTTCAGGAGTGACTATTCTGAGCTTTGCTGAAAGCTAAACATGATTTCTTGGGAGATCTTGAAAAACCTTTTTTTCCTAGGGAGAGAGAATATGAACCCTGACTTTCAGGAGTGACTATTCTGAGCTTTGCTGAAAGCTACGACAGCTAACAGGTGAAAATTGCGTGTCTTAGATCTTTAAATGAATCATTTTTGTTTGTTTGTTTACTTCTATCTACAGATTGACTGATCAATGTTTTGAAGACTTTTGCTATAAACAGCATTATTTGTAAAGGTGAAAAACCATATATGTCAATGACTGCATTTCATTTTAGAAAATGCATCATGAACTTGAGTTAAGAAAACAGAGCTCGAGGCCACTGTTTATGCTTTGTTTTGGATCATTTTTGAAAGCTTCTTAAAGAGCAAGGAATTAAGTCTGCATTAAGTAAGCAGCTCAACTAGGATATCTTGAAAACACATTTATGTGACAAGTAAGCACCAAGGATCGGAAAGGACATTAAAATACAGAATCTTTAAAAGACAGACTTCCTGAAGTTGACTTTTACAACACTGGAGCAAACAAAGAACAACTAATCAAAAGTAAAAATTGTAAGTTAGCCAAAACATATTGATTCTGATTTCCAAGGGCGCTATGATTTTGCTTGAAATATAGCCCAGCAAAGAAAGGGAAAGATATAAACCTACAGCAGCCAAGACCCAGCAGCAGATGGAGCATACGTGAATATTCATATGCCACTTTTGGCAGCAGATAGTGTATTATTTACACTAAAGGAAATGCTGGATGCCTCAAAATCTATTTTCTTTCTGTTGTGGTTGGGAAAACAAACTATGTCCTGCAAAGTTCTGAACACTGACTTGTGAAAAGGAAGGATAAAGTTAGCAAAAGATATGGAAAGGATCCAGGGCTGTTAAGTAATCCTTATCCAGTTCTTTTCATTAGGGTAATGGTAAGAAAGGCTCTTGCTTACCTTCCCAGTCCTCCATGTAGGGAGCTTCTTCAGCTTCCTTCTCAGGAGAGATGCCATCTATGAATTTTCCTTCTTTCATAACTCTAGTAATTTCTCGGAGTTGCTGAAGTAATCTTTTTTCCTGGTCTGTTGTAACATTTTGAGTCCTGCTAGAAAATATTAGACACCAGAATTCAGACCACTATTACCACAAACCAGTAACAGAGTTTGAACCCAACTGTTTGGTCCATCCCAGCAGCACAGTCGGAAGAAATCTGGCTGCAGTATGATCACTATTCAACATCTGCATGTGGTCTGCACTTCAGCTCAGTACAAACATTTATCCATTCATCCGGAAAGCCGGCAAACTTAAACAGGTAAAGGAAGGCAGGTACAGCCAATGTGAGAGCAAACGGAAGTGACACAAAAGCAAGAGTTATGGTCCAAAAGACACTGCATACATTTCTGGCCTTTAAAATAGGTGAGAATTAGAGGACCGTGCCTTGTTCAAAGCATTGTAAGAAAATGTAATTCAGAACCTATGCTACTTGTGGGGCTGAGCAAAATGTCTCACACAGACATTAGTCTTAAGAGTCCAATGATCCCTAATTATGACCATTAAAGATATTAAATTTGCAAGGCCTCATTAAGAAATACATCAATTGGACAGATGATCATGTTGTTATACAGAGTCAACAATGCTGCCTGGCAGGGGGGGCAAGGAGAAGCAGGAAGGAAGATTTAAAAATGAAAGGAGGAGTTACATTTAACTTGCACTTTAGAATCGGAGAGTGGGAAAGGGCTGAGATTTTTAACAGATTAAAAGAAAACTATGATTTTTACCGTTTCTACGCTGCTGATTCTAGTAATTACTACTGCTCAGGTAATATAATTAGTTACTATTGTGACAAAAATGCTTCCAACAGGTAAGATCACGTAGTCATTACATGTTATTTTCTCTGGAAAAAAACCAGCCTCCTAAAAATCTTACTGACAGGAAAGAAGTATTTGGAAGGTGGAGATCTGAGCTCTACTACCTCACTCAGTAGGTCAGAATAAGAAAGACACTGGTTGTACTTGGGTGTGAACATGGCTGTGACTGTTGTGCTTGTTTCACCTTGAGTTTCAGGTTGTTCTTGAGCAGCTGTTTGATCTCTGTGTAAGTGCCAGTTCAAGCCTCTCAGGGGACTGAGGCACTACTCTGGCTCTCTTTCGAATCTCATTGTGTTTTAGGCAGGGTCTGTTGCACCTCCTCACTCAGAGGGGGTGGCCCTCGGCATGCGCAGAACGATGAGCTGTAGGCGGCAGGTGAGGTCAGAGAGATGACCTCTGGTGATCTCCAGACCATCAGATAGACAGATAACCTCCAAGATTAGGCAGCTGCTCAGTGAATCTTAGGGGTGAGATGGAATAAGGGAAGCTGGAAATACATTAATGATTTTGGATTTGGTCATTAGTATCTATCTAAACCTTGTCTCAGATACCTGAATTTTCATAAATTGAAAACTTGCAGCATCTATAGCGGTCCCTTCCAACCCAAAACATTCTATGATTCTATGATTCTATCTTCAATTTTTCCTCTTACTAACTGTTGTGAATAGAGCAGCACTCTAATAGGTACTTTGTGCTACCCTACATATATGGTAATGACAGTGACGTGATAGTTCCTCCACGAAAGCCAGCAAAGCCATACTGGTTTAAAGCCAAAGAGATTAGCATCATACTACCTGTTTGTGCAATGGTGATCGAAGTGCTGACCCTGGGCTAGATTTTGTGCACAGCTGCACATGTTGTCTGCAACTGAACTTAGCTCAGGAGCAGGCCCACTGGTTTCATTAGCAGCTACCCAGAGTAACCTGATCAACTGAGATCACAAAGCTAAAAATCACTTCTCTGCCCGCCCCTGAGGAGCACTTTGCCACACAGTTTGAAAAGCTGATACCATCCCAGTGCTATACGGAGGTTGCACCGAGTCCCCTCAAGTCATGGCAGCAGTTTGTTCCACAGAACAAGTGAAGGTCTGAGACAGCATCTTCTCAAAAGCCTGGGTTATGCAGATGTAGAATTTGAAATGTGAATTAAGAGGGACACAAAAATAAATGGTTTCATCAGCTAGCTGCCTTTGACAGAAGCTGTAATAGAACCACCAAAGAAATCCTCCTTTTATACACAAAAGTATATGTAATTTGAATACATATCACCTAAAGACAGAGAGGCTTGTCTGTTTAGCACAATGGGGAGGTATGCTAGCTCAGCTAATAGGATCAGTCAATGCAGCTGCATCACTGGGGCATTTCATACAGGAAAATTCCTGATATGCTGGGATACTCACATTAGAAAGAACTACCGTCTTATCGCAATGCAAGGTCTCTGTATTTCAGAGTATTCCTCCTCCAGATACCTTGCTTAAAAGACAAATTTCCCTGTAGAGAGGGAGAAACCAAAGCCCACGGGCTATTTCTACTTCATTTAAGGCCTCTAGGAAGACTTACTGCAGGATGCTGGCAATGTACAGGACATCTGTCTGCCTGTGTATGGGAGATTTACCAGGGTACAATGCACTTATGAATACGAAGAGGACAACAGATGCAAAAAGGTTTACAGTGTAAGAAGAGGTCATTATCTTTGCTCTGCATGTTTGTAGCTCCAACACAGCTATGACTTTTCATAGCAGCAATGCTTACCTTCTGTATAGTCCCAAAGTGCTCGCTAACAGGTAAAGTAAAGGTTTCTTACTCTTACACTGAGATCAGAACATTTCCTAAAGAGCGATCATGACTGCAGCAGAAATCCATAACCTAACACGGTATCTCAGACATGTCAACTGGTATTTTTTTGCTTCATGATCTTAAAATAATCACTAGTAAAATGCAGCTCTGGCCCAAAAAATGGCACCCAAAGGTACAGTCTCTCTCTTCCATATCACGTTTGCTCAGTTTATAGTAAAAAGGTAAATTTTTCCAATTACCTGGTAAACAGGACTTTAAAACCTGGTAATTGAACTGCATTATTTCTACCTCTTACCTAATTACAAGAAATTGAGATTTTTTTTTTTTACAAGACCATATTGTACAATACTCCCATTAAGAAAAATATTTAGAAGTATTCTTCAATTTAAAGTGGTTTCAAAATATCAAATATCACAGAAAGTGGTGAAAATTATATGGGTAAGACATCTGTGAGACTAGGTAGGGAAATCTTTTGTACACATTGTATCACTGTCACAACACTGAAACACTCTGGAAAAAAGCAATATTTGTGCTTTTAATGCAGAGAGTCCTATATAACCATCAATCAAGTCTTTATTTCTGAATCATCAAATTCCCAGCAAGGCTCCTCATCTCTGCTGAGAGATACTGGACTATAAACATCTACATTTAGAAATGGGAGATACTGAGGCCCCCTTAGTGATAGGATGTGATGATAAATTACAAAACTGTGTAATTTAAATTTATAACCTGTTGAAAAAAAGACCTGGGAAGAATGCTATATTTTCTCAGAGCTGTGAATCACTATATCCTTACGTACTACGTACTATCCATTCAAGTATGCGCATTAGGTAACAATTACCTTTGTCCCTCTCTTAGTTTAGGGTTGCCATGTTGCTCAGGACCCAGCCAGGTAGTTCTTTCTTCCTCTTGCTTTCTTTACCTTGCTTCTAGACCTTGCTAATACATTCAAGGCCCTATTAAAAGTATCTGTACTTGCCCTATTTGAAAGTTTTGCATTTCTGGAAGGAGGTTTCTGTACTTAAGGCTGTAGCAATTCCAACTGGTATGCTGGTTTGGAAGGAGGTCTCCTTGGTTGGTTTGGCAGTTGGACTTCCAGCCTCATGAACAAAAAAAGCAATTCAAACTTCCTGCCTGCCTACCTTCTACAACACAGGGTTGGATAATACTATCTATCCCGTCTGAGAAAACCAGCTAATAGTATTGAAAGGTCTTCCAGCCTCACTTCATTCAAATGCTCTTGAAAGAAAAAGAAATGAGCAGGACAAGCCTCAGTAAGAAAATAAGACATACACTTGCTACAGAAGAAAGAAGAATAAAATCACACAGCACAGTATATATTATTCCTTTGAAACAGGATTTCTTTCTGGGGTACAGTATTATCTGAGAATAAACTGTCCTTCTAAACTCATCTAGATTTCAAAAGAAATGGTTTTTTGAAGAAAATATACAAAATTAGAATGTCTTTGGATTCTAAGAATCTTCACCAGAAGGAGGAAGCCAGGATGAACACCAGAGGGGTTCAGCCGGGACAACACCTCTGAAGTACAGTGAGAGGACAGTGGCTCAAGCGCAGACCTCAGCACTATCACAAACCCTGTGCGTTACAGTGACACATCGTTTTTTGTGACAATGCAAAATACGTCCTTAGGTTTGGTTACTAGTACTTCCCGTGGCTGCCTGGGAGTGTCTTTGCCGTATCTAGTAAAATGGGCCATGGTCTCACTTGGGGTCTTTCAGCATCAGTTTAAATTCAATACTTGACATTTCTTTCTCTGACTTTTCTGTTGTAAGTATTTCCGTTTAACTGCCTATTAATAAATGGAGCTCAAGTAATTTTTGCTCTTTTCCTCTTTCTTTTTTATTTAAATCTATCAACATCTAGATTGAATAAGCCTAGCACTGTACTCTGTGCTATAATTACACTTTCTAACCGTATGTTTTATTTTAAGACATTAATCCAGTATTACTGAACTTAATGAGTATCGCAGTGTAGATTAAGAAAGCTTCAAAGTCTGGGTGCATTTGAAAAACAGCTATTTGCTCCATCTAGAGGTGTTTTTCTCCCTCTCTTTAAAGAGGCTACATACAAAATTCTTTATTAGATTCAGATTCTAATTTCCCTCGAGCTCTTTAGATCCATCTATATAAATAGTTTTGTTGAACAAAGAAGGGAAGTTCTACTAAATAAAGGCTCCGAGCCAACAACTCAGAGTGGAACAAATACTGGATCAGACCCTAAACCCATTTTCTCAGTAAAAAAATATCCTATCCTGAGAGTCAGCACAATATCTGGGCAGCTCATAACCCTATCTCTGGCAGCCTAAAGGTAAGCATAGAACACTGCGTTAGCCCTCCAAAACAGAGACAAGTAATAGTCAAAATAGTATCCTTCTTTTTCACCAGGGAAGTTTAGAGGTTCTCCCGCTGAAACCTGCCCTAACATAGGCAAGTTGCTGGGACAAGTGCAGCCACAATAGAGGGCACAGTGCAAAGTGGGCAAAACTAGATGCTCAAAGAGAATGCAGTTTGAAGAGTAAATGAACGTAACACGCAAGTTCGACACAGAATTGTTCCTACAGAATAGGTTAAAACAGGCACTGACTGCTCCAGACAAAGTTAACATGCATTACAACCTGAACAGCTACTTTTTTTTGCTTGCAAACATCACATTAATATTCATGGCATTTAAATTTTCAAACACTGCAGTTATGCATTGTCCTACTGATGCATTGCTACACTCCTTAAGAAAAACAGACTTGTTTCCAGTGTTTCTTTATAAAGTAGTGATCTCAGACTTATAGCAAACATTAAAAACATAATACATTTTTAAATCCTGATTTTACAACTCTTTTCTTCTTTTATATCTAGAAGGAAATGCATGGATTTACTGGTTACAGGGTGGAACTAAGTTATGGAATCAGATTATTATACAGTTCTGCCCTTAAAGAGACATGTTATGGATATTCTAACAGGCATTTACATAGATTATAACAGCATTTCCATATAGAAAAATAATCCATAACACTGGAAAATAACATAAAACAAATGGGTCCCTTAGGAATCATTCAGAATATTACTTTAGTCAAATAAGTTGTTCTATATACGCTAAATGTAGATGTTTTATTTTCTGTTCATACAAATAACACACTATACAAAGGGGGAGGGTAGGGATAGTTGCTTTTCTGCTTAAGGAAAATGAACTTGGAAAAAATGATTTATTTTAAACATAGACACTGGGGAAAAAAAAAAAAAAACCTGTGATGTGTAAAATCAAATTTCTATAATTTGAAGTAGTAATAAAACCACTATTTCAATACAGCCAATGAAAGAAAGTTTTATTTCTAATTGGAGCAGAATCCCTCATTAAAATGCTGCAATTTGAAACATACCTGTCACAGTTAGGGCCTACTCTGTTGATTAATTTTTCCATAGCTTCTTCTGTCTCTCTCAGTTTTTCCTGGAGTTGGGTGAGCTCATAGTCAGCTGCAAAACAAATAAAAATCCAAGATCTGTCAGTAGGAGCTTTCAAAATGTACCCCTGTCCCATTATCACAGGTGGCATATGCTGTGCAACAAAACTGGCTGTGAGGAAACTACAACATGCAGCTTAAAGAGTTCTACCCACTTTTCCTGGTATAAGGAGGTGAAGACTATTGTCAGTGGTAATAGGACACATAGAAAGCACCTTCTTTCAAAGGTTCCTGAGCAACCTCCTAATAGGCAGAGTGAGCAGCCCACTGTAAATGCCCTGGAGATTAAAGTTAGGGAAACAAAAATACCTTTTTTTTTCCCCTCTCCTAAGGAAATCATAGTGGTTTACCATCTACTGCAGAATTTATAGTTCTCATGGAATTTCTCTTAAGACCAAGGTTTGAGTAACCACATCTTTATCAAAGAGAATAAAGTTCAGGGGCTTGATGGCATCCAACCCTGCATAGGTGTGCCAGGTAGGCAGCGAGTGCTAACGGTCTGCCAGGCTTGCTGGGATGTGTAACAGCTAGCCACGTGGTGTCTGTCTGGGGAGCAAAGCATGATATTTCCATGGCTGCACTTTTTTCAAAAAAAATATGTCCATAGTATAATAGCACACACACATGCATACATGCAGGAACACCCATAATGGCTTTAATTTAGGCAAACGCATTAACAGTAAAGATGCAACAGCATGGGCGTCAATAAAAATGCTTGAGCTCATGCTCAAAATCCTGGAGCTGAGACATCGTTGTTCCCAACTGCAGACAAAATGGAAACAGCCGGGTTAGTTAAATATTCAGCTGCCCAGTTAAGCAGCACAAAGGCACAATGGGACTCCAATTTAGTAGGAATGGAGAAAGCCATCCACAAACATCCTGCTTTGGGAAAGATCTCTATTCTGCAGAGAATGTCATTACTTAGAGTATCACTGATGTCATTAGTTTGCATGTCTGAGACTTTAAAAACAGAGGAAGGAAAATTGGCAAAGAGAAAGGAATTTAATCCCTCCAAATCGCGATATAAGTGGTGACTCAGGCTTCAGGTTCCTACTACAGTGACTTGTCCCCTGCTCTGCTACAGCTTGCAATGAATGCTTTAGGAACACAAATGAAAAGCGCTTGAAAAAGGCAGAATCATTTTCATCACTAGTTCTTCGGGCTGTAATGTAAATATTTAACTTACTGCAAAGTTAGTTTCTCTTACCAAGCATTAGAGAAAAAAATACAGTTACCATTGCTAATAAATTGCACAAAATTGCCAAGCACAATGCAGTACGAGTGCTCTGAAAATACAATCTATAGCACTGAATACATTAGGTATTCCTAATATACACATTAATGTCAAGATAATTACAGCTTTGTTAAAAGAACTGCCTTAATCCTAGCACTTTCTATAAAGCCTAAAGTATTTTTCTTTCCTATTACAATTTAGACAGCTAAACACAACACATTTAAATACTGTTATGGTAAGTCCTCATCCAGTCTTCAGTAGTAAGCTTATTAATTTATCTAATAAATGTCTAGAAATAGTTGAATCTATCCCACTGATGTTTAGGTAAACTCACAATAACATTTCAGAATACTGTTTACTTTCTTTATTGCGCACATCAAAACTTTGGGCATTGCAAAAAGGGAAGGGAAAAAGTAGGTCATGGCTAATAATTCACAAATTCAAAAAATAAGCTAGCTTTTAATAATATCTTTATACACTATTACCATAATATTACAGATTATAGAATAATTACAGATGGACATCCTATTATCCATTTTTAATCATGAGCTACATAGCTTTTCAGCAAATCCGTACAGTTAATTCAGTGAACCTCACAAAAAGCCGTTGCTTCCAGGGGGACTTGGGATCAGGCTACTATCGCACAGTCTTATTAGTCGAATGAGATTAGAAAGTGACGGTGCAGTAATTCACTTTAACTCTTGCTCATTCCAACACGGAAGCTTCTGGCTTGTTCTTTATCGGGGTGGGGGGGGACAGCAGCTTTACAGTGTGCCCAAAACTTGAAGAACTCTGTTGGACCGTGCCTCTACAGAGTCAACAGCTACACAGATACAACTCAGAATTCTGTCATACTCACTGATCTTCCTCTTCATGTTTCCAGGTGCAGCAGTAGGGCATTTCCGCTCTCCAGCAACAGTTTTTCCCTTGGAAGCCAGCTGATGAGTGAAAAAAGATAACCCTTCTATGAGTTACAGCAATAGTAATATATAAGCCCCAAAGGCAACAGAAAAAAAGGACAGAAAACTAAAATATGCTAAGAAGTAACCACAGAAAAGCATGCCCAGCAGCAAAACCAGACAACCATGAAAGATGCTTGGGAGAACTTGCCAGCTGAAAACGCCTAAAAGACATTTGGAACAAATGATATTTTTAAGCATAGTGAAACCATAACTCATCAAAAATAACTTTTTCATTTTAGAATACTTATCTGTTCCAGCCTGCTCCCGTAATTCTTCTGTGTGTTGGAGGGGAAAAAACAGGGCTTTGGACAATTATTGTGAAATAAAGGATGGGTTCTGAAGGAATTATATGTGACCCCTCTTGTCCCTGTTGCAATGTTTTCTGCCATTATTCCTCACCAATTTTGTACCTGCATCAAAGATACTGGCTGGCTCTCTACGGAAGCTGCAGGCTATCTATTTCTTTCATCTTCTGTGTGTTTGATCAGCTCACCCAGTTCATCTTGTTCTTGCTTCTTGTCTGTCCAGAGCAGGCTCCACTGTTTGGACACTGCTCAGTCTGGATTCAGCCCCCACTCAAAGTAAACAAACATTACCACAAGTCCACTTCTCCCTCCTCCCACACAACTGTCAGCACCTACAAGCAAGTCACGTCTGCAGAACAAAAACCCATGAGATGTTCATATCAGGTGTAAAACACTTGAGGGGAATTTGGGCTGTGCTTTTTTAAACTAGATTTCAAGGAGTTCCTCAGCTGGGGTAGTTCCAGCATGGTCAATATAACCTTACAAACTCCCATTCTCCAACAACATGGTGCTTTTGTTCCTGAAGACATGCAATAATTGTACTCCCTCTCTCCCACTTTAAATCCATAACACAATACATGACATATAGACTATATGTAATATGTAGTCACACATAATAGAAAATAATACTATGTGTATATTCAAAATGAATCTAACATTGTTCTAGACATACACATTTTACAGGGGGGATAAAAAAATCCTTAAAATAATTGTAAGAGATCAGAGGTCAGAATAGGATTTCAGCAACCCGTTCCTGCATTTTTAGCTACAGTCTTTGCAACAGCAAAAACCATAGGATACACCAACCTTTCAAACCACCAGTTGTAGTTTAACCCCGAACGGTAACGGGACCACACAGCTGCTTGCTCACCGCCCTCCCTCCCCAGTGGGGTGAGGAGGAGAATCAGAGAGAGAGAGAACTTGTGGGTTGAGACAAAAACACTTTACCAAGACAGCAAAGGAAAAGATAAAATATTAATTATGAGGATAATAGAATATATAAAATGAACGATGCACAATTTCTCACCACCCCAGCATAAGCATTTTATTTTGAGCAAGGCTAAAATGGAACCAGTTACAGAAACGGGACTGTTTCTGCTTTGAGGGTTTTTCAGTTGTTATTTCCCTGACTTTTCAATTTATGTTGGTCTTACCTTAAATAAAATGTACAGGATATATAAGAAGATGCCGAATCCATATATAGGGATAATCTGCCCCACAAGACCTCTCCCAGTTCCACCAGTACTTCCACCACCACCTCCACCTGCCTTGGCTTTGGCAACCGCTTCAGCAAGGTGAGACCTTGGAAAATGAGGGGCAGCTCGGCTGTCAGGAGCAGCCTGGTAATGCATCCTTGGTGGAAAGCGACCGAGCTTCCCTGCAAAAAAACACACAATGATTATTTTTCTTCTATTACTTTTCACCCTTTTACATGCAGCCTGAAACTACAGCAGATAAGGGTGATCTCTTTTCTCTACTTTTAAATGCACCACCACTGATGAAAAAAGTCATTTGCTGGACTGTAAGTAGTAAGTCTGTAAACTCGGTCCTCAGCCACTTTCTGTATGCAGTGCTAGGAGTTAGGTATGCGCAATTGCTCTCTTCATTGAAAAAACTGGCAAGGCAATCAACAAAACACAAGAGTTTAACAGCTATGTACTTGTCCGAAGACGCCATGAATCAGCATTCCTAACAGGATGAAAACCTAACTCTTACTTCTGGTTCTCTGCTCAAAAAAAAAAAAAAAAAATCCCAACAACGCATCGGTTTTCTGCATTGAGCCTGATCTTTCAGTATTATGCAAAGGTATGTTAATGTATAAACCACTACCCATCTATCATCCTGATACATGACTGGAGTGTTTGCCCAGTACAGATTTTCGGCTATTACCACAAGAAGTAGTATTTTACCAAGTTTTACCAAATGAGTAATGAAAGACAAAGAAAAGCGATGGCACCTCAAACTGTTCTCCTTAAAAAGGTGTTGGGTAAAGCAATTGTTTCCAGCCTTGAGAGAGGCAGAGAGAACTTGAGACAAGAAAGGGGACTGAGCATAAATGGGTGCAAGAGTAAGACTGCAGAGATCCTGAAACGGTGCTGTGGACAATTTCATTCGTCTGAAAGGCACTAGAATCCCACAAATCTAAGCTCATGCATTATTCTATTTTCTTGCTGCCATCAATTCAACCATTTTGCCATGAAATTCACTATTTTACTCCTTCATGTACTTGACATCCTTCTTTCCATCTCCATATCCAGTTTGGACTTGCCCCTGCGCTCGCTTCAGCTACTCCGCCACCGAGCCTGGTGGCGGGCAGCAGAGATGGGGACTGCCAGGCTGGGCCGCAGCTCACCCCACGCCAGCTGCAAAGCTCCCCCTCCCTGGCACGGGCAGCAGGAAAGCCAGGCAACCTGGGCACCCGGCACTGCCGCTGGAGCAGGCTGCATGCACTTGCATAAAGAAAATGGAAACCAGGTTTGAAATAGAACTGAAAGTAACTAACTTGACTTCTGTAAGTACCCAGCTGCAAATATTTTTATGGGGAGCAAGAGAAGAGAAAATTAGATTAATATTAGGTCTTGCTAGGAAACACCATCATAGGCAGCTAAATTCCTGAGCACAGAAAATTACAGTAAATATGCATTAGGAAGTGATATCAATGATTCATGAAGTTCTACTATTAAAACCACTTTTTTTCTTTTGAGTAATGGCATATGTTCCTTGAGTGCTATAGGCTCTAGTGAAACTACCCAGGTACACCACCACTGACCAAAACTGCTCTCAGATTAGCTCAGGCTTAACTTTGAGGAAGCTGTTAGCCTGCACTTTAATTTTAGTGAATTATTCACAGTCTGTGATGCAAAGCAGAGCATTTCATTTTTAAGAAAGTCCCACTGCTCCAGCAGAAATGCCTTGTAGCAGTAGGTCACTGGGAAAAGAAGTGTGGTGATGTGTAGAGAGCAGTATCACTGAGGTCGGGATGAAACAAGAGCAGGGTAAATAAACCTTTGTCAAGCATCTTATACTCATGAAAATATTATTTATTAAAAAAAAAAAAAGAGATAAAGAAAGCAGAAAATAATTGACAAAGGTGAAACTGTATTTAAAGGGAATAGTTTTCTAAATTATCCACAAAGCCTTGTTTGTGCTTTAAAAGATTTAATTCAATTCAAGATAATCAGGCCAAAGGGACACACACTAGTCATTTCATTATCAAAACAATTTTAAAGGGGAACTTCATGGCTTCTAGTTCTAAATCTTCTCTGTCAATTTTTAAACTTTTAAAATTATTTTCTATATTAATATTGTAGGAATACATATTAATAATATAGGAATACAAAAGACTCCTATAATATTTTCCATAGCTTTTTATTTTGAAGAACCCATGCAAAGTATAGAGGAAATCAACAGCACAGGCAACTTAAAAGCACGATATGCAAAAAGCTGTCAAATACACAGTATATAAATGGAAAAGTGTAGTGATTTAGATGCCTCTATCAATTAAACAAGATACCTCATGGTATTAAAGAACCCAACACCCTAGCAGACCAATTTCCATGGACGAAATAAACCCCTTTCAAATGGAGACAATGACATATTCTCCAACAATAAAATCAAGGGACCCTTCTATGTGAGCAGAGGAGGGCACGTGTCGGGTCCTCGTTCGCGGCACCATCCAGCTGCCAGTGCTGGGGGGAGAGCGCTAACCTCCATTTAGCTTTGAAGGGCCCCGCAGTGCTGCTCCCCTTCTGAAACAGTTCTCAACGCCCCTGCGACAGCCCGAGAGCTTCACGCAGACCTGACTGCTGCGTGTGGTAACTCCACCAAATACACCCTACCCAGCTTTGCGATCTTTTTACCTAAGGTTTACCCAGCACATTTAATAATTTGTCAGTTTAATGCTTCAACTCAAATTTGCAGACCAGCTACAGGGCAAGTAAAGGATGTTTTATCTAATCCTGCCCCTTCAATAGCTTTAAGTCCAGAAATGAAATTATGCCCCAGCTAACGTTTGTGGTCTTTAAGAGGCTGCAGGTTTCTGAACATAGATGAAGTCCTTAATAGCAGTATCATGCTAGAATTACTGTGCTTTTTTTTTAACCTTTTAACAATATTAACTGGAAAAAGCAAATCATAAAAAGTATGTTTATAGCACACCTAATACAACAGCCAACCAGCTGATAATATTCAGACCATCCAAGTGTCTTTTCTCCAAGAAAGCTGTTATGTGTTTTACCTAATGACGTTTAGGAATTGCTCTGAGCCCAACTTGACTATTTATAAACTTATTTAGACTTATTGTATGATTCAGCAACTTAGTCTAGATAGTAAGTCTTTCTGCAACGTCTGACCAGCTGTAAAATGTTGGGATCCATACATACATGTATAGTAAAAAAAAGTTTGACATACAGGAAGTACATGTGGGCTGTTGCTATGTGAAATTTGTACTCCATCAGATTTACAATACATGACTTTATAAAATGTGTGTGTTCTTCAGACCCTGGGAAGCATAGGAGGAGGGTTAGAGATGGGAAATGGCAGCCTAGGAAGTGCATGTAACTGCTCCGAGCTGACAGCAAAGCAAAGGACACTGTTCTCACCACTCCTGAAATCTCAACCAAGCAGCTCCTTAGGAGGACAGCACCCACAGCTCTGCTCATCCTCTGCAGTAGGCACTCTGCCTTTTTTCTTCATTTCCATCCCAAACCCATGGTTGCACTACTTTGGTTTGGAAATGCTAAGATGAAGTGCACTTTTTCCAAGTAAGACATTGGCTGTTCCTTACTGTGCTATTCCTTACTGTGCAAAACCAACCAAACAAAGAAACACGGACCAAGAACAAACCAGCTAGATGTTTTGCAAAAGCTTTAACTGAAAAAAACATGTGACAGTGGGATACAGAACTATCCTCCCGCCTCAGCAATGCAAATTCCAGTCTTCAAACCTATCTTCAAACTGTCCTCTGCTTCCGACGTTTAGGGATGCTTAGGTGCCATTTACATTTTCCTGGTAAAAGGTACATCATAGCGACTGAAAAAGAAACCCACTGCTTTTTCAGACAGTCACAGGGATCAGAAATGAAATACATTTCTGAGAGAACCAGAAGTCTGAGTTTTGCACATTTTTCTCCCCTGCTCTGTTGGACTTGATATTTAAGGAAGACGTCTGCTCTAAGCAAAGCTTTTGCTAAGCAGGATATGCAAGACTTCCCTCTCTGGTAGATGCTAATAAGGAGGCATTCATACTGAAGCCTTCATCTCAGGACACTTGAATCAATCTTCAGCCCCTCTCAGATGTGTATTTTCCTAAAGTATTTATTTTCTCTCTGTCCAATGAGATGAATTGGCCAAAGGGTCCTAAAGCTGCAAATGGGAACACACAGAAAGACACACAGACTCCAAGATAAAGTAACTTAATCTTCTCTAGATGGAAAGTATCCTCCTAGGTTTTCTTGCGTAGCCTCCATGTTTAGTTTAATAGCTTAGAATAATCTACAAAGGAACTGTTTTCTTGACATTTAATCTAAATTCTCTTTCAAGCCACTGTATCACTTTTGCTGCTATTCTTTAATACCTTCTAATTTCCCCAACACCTCTGCCCACAGAGAACCCAAGTAATTAATCTTTTTTACACCGCTACAAGTTCACGTTTGGTTCATTGTTGAGGCCACTCTCTGTTTCAGTATTATACACTGTCACAGGGCCAATGTTTTAGATTTTTTACACCTGCAGTCATTTATATTTTTCCCTTCTAAATATTTTTATAAATACTTTTGATTCTGGCAGACAGTGTAACATCAAGATGAACTAGACAAACAGCATGCATTCATTTAATTCTTGCTCTTTCACTGACATTTACAAAACAGCTCTAGCTGTGTTCCCAACAGCACAACTTTAGAAACTCACCCGAAAAAGGTTAGAAGGAATGACAATTTTTAAATCCTTCCTTTTAACCACCAGGTGTTTTTAATGGACACAGTCAAATGCTTGGACATTTTTTATTAAATATTGCAGGTGGAGGTTAAAAAGGAAAACACAAAAACTACCCAGAATGGAAACACCTTAATTTTCTTAGGTAAGGGCACCTGCAGGCATACGACATGTGCATTGCACAAATCCAGGCTGGGCAGAGGCATTACCTGAACAGTCATGTATTTTGCTTGTAAAGCTGGTGCCACTTCATCGTTCACAAGAATGCAGACAGGCTATACAGCTATTGCCATGGAGCTATTAAGTTTTTTCTTAAACTCAATGTAGAGAGTAGCTTTACAAAATGCCTGGAATATATTTATGAACACTAGAATTAAAAGTACTTTTTAAACTGCTACGTCTTTTTTTCCTCTTTTCCAAATGATTTAAAAAAAAAAAAAATCTAACACCTGCCCATGAAGTAAATTAGAAATGTGATACATTCACAGTAAGTTAAGTTCTTTCATATACATGAAACTATTACTGTGAAAAAGAATTGAGAGAAGGGGTTAAAGAAATTTTATGAAGTAAACTAGAAATGTGATACATTCACAGTAAGTTCTTTAAGTTCTTTCATATACATGAAACTATTACTGTGAAAAAGAATTGAGAGAAGGGGTTAAAGAAATTTTAGTAAAATGCCGCTCAATGATTATTTAGGCTGCTGTATGGATAGTGCTTAGAGTTTTGTGCAAACTAGCTAAAGTAAGAAGTTTTGCGAAGGACAGTCCCTGATAAGGCCTTAAGAACTGGCTAGAACCAACCCTGCGGTTTGAGTAAGAGCCAAGAGGTAACTGGGCCTGCGCGGACATGAAAGTTTACTAACAATGACAAAGAGGAGCCATCAGCCTTCATCCCCACGGCCCCTGACGACCACCACAAGGAGGAACTGCGCAAGCACAATCTGGAAGAAATTGTGAAATCAACTTTTGGGGACTGATTTTAATATGAAGCAGGAAAGTTATGCATATGTATAGGTGTTATCAGGAAACATCATGAATATGTAAGTATCTTGCTGCATATAACTAAGGCAAATTGCTGCGTTAGGCATGCAAGACTTTGGTGGGACTACCCCAGTGCTGCCCGGCACTGAATAAACATACCTACTTTACAGTCTTACAGATTGGGGAGTCTGCTTTCCGCACGTCAAGAATAATCTTCCTGTCTGAAAGATTGATATTAACTTCTGTAGTACTGTGCTGTCCATTTTCCTAAAAGAGACCTCTGAAAATGGCTTTATTAGAGAAAACACCATTCCCATGCTTAAAGCCTGTTTCAATACAAAGCCTTCTGGTAACATTGAGTTCTAACAAATGGTTGTAAGCTTTAAGAATGTTTTATTCAGAGGCATTTTGCCCCCAAGACTACAATAAGCACTTTATGAACTTCAAGAATGACATGATTACTTCAAGTCCCTGAAACTTCTGTCAGGTAACTGCAGTTATCAGTTCACTGAAGAGGCCAACTAATGACAGAGATATGAATTGAACTGTTCAATCAAGATTTATTCTTCCAATAAAAAAATAACTTCAGGTGAAATAAAGTTTGGTCTACAGAGCAGGTGTAATGAAACTCTTGCTATCAAATTGAAAATATGGACTATAAATTCTTATCTGAAGTGGACCAGCTGAGGTGAGAGGTATTACATCCTCGGCCAAAGACAGGTGCTGGGGCGCAGCAGAGGAGCACGCCGAGCGCTCGCTCTGCACCAGGCGCACACTAACTCATGCTGCACTGCGACCTCCTGCAGGATGTAGGAGCATGGTATCTATTTTAAGCATTTAACCATGGCTGTGATTAGCCAGCTTATGATAGCACTGCTTAAAGCAGGCTGTGCGAGAACAGGTATGAACTTCATTCATCAGACAGAGTCACTGAAAATAATTTGGGGGCAAGTTTTTGGGTTTTGTTTCGGTTTGGTTTTTTAAGCTAATTTTTCTGTTACATCAATTCAGTCCATCCGGCAGCCAAAGAAAGAAGCACCAGAACATCAACTGACAACTGCCTAAGACCGCACTGCTATGGTAACACGGTCTGTCAAACTCTGTCAGCTGGTACCACTCCAGGATCGGAGCTGGGAGCTGCACAGGGGTGGAAGTGAACAGAGGGACAGGTACCACCTCCCAGAGCCTCTGCTCCCATCCCTGCGGCAGGCAGGTGACTCCCCAGTCCTCACCAAGCCCCTGGGCTGCCTGCTGGGCCTTTGCGGGGTGCAGCACCCCGCCCTCACACTACTGCTCTTGAGTGCTATCAAAAAAATCAGCTACATTCAGGTTTTCAATGTTAGAGATTATGACATGAAACTATAATCCTGTGAACCTACAGTGCTGATGAACCTATGTTCAAGTTCTTAAAGACCAAGAATACGTACAGCACCCACAGAAGAGCAGCCCGAGTATGGAAGTCATGTACTCCGGTTCAACATAACATTGCTTCAGCAGTAACTTCAGCCTGAATGTCCTTAAAAAACCCGGTCAAATGAAATCAATGCCATTGAAGCTTACAGTCACTTAAGAACCAGGCTGTTGGAAGGATGCAGATGAAGTCACTGAACATGAGTCCGTGTGGGACAGCATCCAGCACAACCTGGAAGTTCTCTTACTTCCATCAACCTCACCTCTGGCTTCTGCACAGCCCTGGGCAAAACTTCTTCTGCCAAGACCTGGGGCTATGACACTAGCTGCTTTTGTGAAGTGCCTTGGGGAGAAAAATCTGCAGTGAAAGGCAAGGGGCCTAAAAGAAGAAGAGACATTTGTACACACCCATACCTCTAGAGCTTAAGAGGAGACATGCAGAGTGGTAGGGCAAGCAAGAAGGACATAGCTCGAGGGATTGCAAAGACAGGATCCGAGTCTAAACCAGTCATCAGGTCATCATGTGGCACATTTATTATGAGAACGCGGTGCGTGAAAGCCAAGTTTAAAATACTGGAGTAGGAAATCGAACAATGAAGATGATTCAAATGAACTTTTATTTCATATGCAACAACAAAAGCATTCCATATAGAAAACAACAAAATAATGACCTTCAAAAAAAAAGCGATGTAAAAAAAAAAAAAAAAAAGTAGCGGTATGTGTATGTCTCTCTTCAGTAGCTTTAGCACCCCACTTACACAAAACAAATTAAATTTGGAAGATTTTAAACTGTTTTTTTGAAGGGAAAAGAAGGTAAATCACAGCAAGAATAGTAGATTCAATCTTTAACACTCCACACGTCACTAAGGAGAGAGCATGAGAGCGCGACACGGGTAACGCTGATGGGAAGGATAACTACGCTACGTTTTCATACCAGACGGCCGGGCACCTTCCAGACGCGCCGCGCAACCAAGGACCGCTCCCGCCGGCCGGCGGCGGCAGCGCCCC
>JMFS01036387.1:0-19148 GCA_000699545.1 Podiceps cristatus
GCCCCTCTCCCGGCCGCGCTGGGCGGATCGCTGCCGCGCAGGGAGACTTTCTTGCACAAAATGCGATTATTCAAAGTTTCTCCTGGCTTTATCCAGAGAAGTCCAGTCAAATCCCACCATCGGCAGCGAGTTTGGGCCACAGCAGTAGTGCCCTAGGCGTAAGTGCCAGTGCATTACAGAGTCACTAGAACAAGCACAAATAAAAGAACGGGCCCACACTTAATTAACTAGCAAGCCATTAAGTGGCTCAGCCGCGTGACACTCTTTATTTTTCGGTGTGTTAATTTTAAGCTGATTATTACAGAAATTGCAACAGATGCAATATGAACCAGAGAAAATAAGAAACTGTAGTAAAGTGAAAATGAACTTAATTCCTTTTTTATAAAGCTGCTCTTCTTGACCCTAGGTTAGAGTAGACTGGGGAAAGATCACTGCAGAGCTTCGCACCAGAATTTTCTGAAAGTCTGTCCAACCTTTATGGAGCTGGAAAATTACTAAGTTTCACCTGTTGCACACATTTAAATGTAGCACGATTGTTAGAGAAAGACAGACTGAATTTCAACAGCAGCAGTATCAGTGGAATACATGTGTTCTACAGAACAGGATACTTCCAGAGGGAACAGGTCCTTATAAAGTGATGGTAAGCAGAAACAATACTTGACCAGAATATATTCCAGACCTGTTACACTGGTCTGCTTTAAGTTAATTGCCTCTCTTGTGATTTTCCTCACCAGATTCCCATGCTCATATTGAAAACAATCCTGAATTTTAGACTGAAAACACAGAAAATAAGTAGATACAAATATTAGATAAAAAAATCTCAGTCAACCACCTGTATTAAACTGGTAGTAAGGAAAATGAGGATGAGTTCCACGAGACATTAATAAGATAGACCCGGTAAAGCCAAAAGATGGCTCAGACAAAAAGAAAGTTTGCTTCCTGTATCAGGCATTTTGAATGGAAATTTTAAGCAGACAAGAGCAAAGACGGACCCTAAATTTGTCAAAAAAGAAAATCTTTCGATTAGATTTGTGAGAACAGTCAAGATTTTCATTTTTGTCTCAACTGAATAACAGAAAACCTGTATCTACCAGAGAACGGGACAATGCTTCCGCTAAAGCTCTGCTACCAATGATCCCCCGTTCACACCAATGTCAAACCTGTGCCTGGACTTTGCTTTCAGAGCCTGTACTCCTAGGTAAGTTTTAGAAACTCACTTTTGAACTTCTGTAACTGCAATAAAAGGCTAGAAGTTTCCTTTCTCTTGCTTTCTTACGGTTTATTTGCCCTTTTTTTTTTTTTTTAACCTTAGTAATAAGGCAAGTTTTTGACCCTTCATTGTTCTAAATACCAACATTATTAAAACTTAAACCATCTCTCAGAAATGAACACACATGAAAAGCTTCTCTAAGAGATTGCAGGGGTTTCTGCAAATTCTTCAGATCCTGATTCTGTCACTCCTCCTCATATGTGTGCTTAAATACTCTTTCATTTTTAAAGTACGGCACAATTGGCTTGAGAATAACTGGCTATAATTTTGTAAGACAAGGTAACTGACTATTGTATTGCAACACAAATTACATTAATAAATCTTTAATAGAATTTATTTACATCTGGGTCAAATTTAGGGTGTTTACAAGGCTGCATAAAAAAAAAATTAAGATGACAATGCTTCATTTTTATACCACTCCAATTCAGCTCTGTACAGATATGATTTACCATGTTCCATACTTCTGTATTTCTAATGACCTCTGTATTTTGCTTTGACAACTAATCCTGAGCTTACAAGCATCAGAGAAATGATCTTACAGAAAGAGCCCATGCTAAAAGCTGCAAAGCTTCAGGCTTTGTTTAGGCTTGCTTACAGAAGGTGACAGGTAAAAATCTTCACTTACAACCTACGGAGGTAGAGAGTGCACGTGCGCACATACATACTTACATATGTGTCAAGATTAAAACAAGATTCTAAAAAAAAAATATCAGCTGGATTATGAACTTGTGAAAAATATACACGCATACACACAGTGCTGTATTTTCAGCCATTTCTTTTCTTTAAATAGTTCAACTAGAACAACCATCAGGACTACCTGGAGGTGACTTTCTCCGTTTATACAGAAGCAAAAGGAAACAGCTGCACTACAACATCCGTATATAAGAAGCTTTCCATACATCTCAGCTCAACAGTCATCTGCAGGATCATAAAAAGCCCATGGTTGTAAACATAAAAGAAATATTGATCCACAAATCCATAACATCAAGACTTTATTTCTTGTATTACCTGAAGTAGCATCTATATAAGTGTCTAACAATTATAGAGACAATAAAAGAAACAGGATTAACGATAGGTTCAAACTGTGTCCCCATGCATGACCTACGCAGCCTTTTCCAACTGCAATATGGAAGATTAATTGGCAATATTTTAATCAATATATTTTCATTTTTGCATAAGATAATGCAAATCACGTTTTTGTAACTAAATTGCACCTTATACTGTATGAATCTGTCTAAAAGCAAAAGGAACACTAAGAATAAAAAAAAAAAAAATCTTTTAAAAAATAGTAGCTAAATCTTTGGAGACAGACAAGTAACTTGGAATAATAATGGTTCATAATGTGTATTCTCTCAACATATTCCCCCCAGCAGGAACTGGATAGGGCTAGGAGCTAACCTAGTGCTGCTGAAGACATACAAATAAGAGATTCAGGTAATCAAAGGTTCAATATGACATTTTAAATGGCCTTCTCTTTTCTGCATTATACAGGTTTGTAGAAAGGGGATGAGCTTATCAAGAAGAAAGGCAAAACAGAGTAAGCGTTGCAATATCATCTTTATAAAACTCCCAGCTCTGTCATAGACAGGCCCTGCAACCCCTGGGTCACCCTAATCTACCATTTCTTTTTAGGCATTTTCTTGTGCTTTCACTAGTTTCAATGAAGCCTGACAACCCAACACATTCAAAATTTGTTCACATTGCTCATATTTCTGGCAAATGGAATTATTCTGCATTATATGACAAGAAATGCCAAGATGAAAAGGTGGACTCGGTCTGCAGTTTTATTTCTAATTTTTAAAATAAAGACCTATTTTGCTATTCACCCTCTGTGTGCACTATGTGCCTTCTAGAATGTGCTTATGTGTTACAAAGGTAAAGCCAAATAAGCTTAAATTTCTTACGTTTAGTCAAAAGGATATCAGTATCACAATGCATTTTCTACGTTTAAGATAAGGATTTAGATCACTGCGCTGCTTCCTTATTAAAATTAAAGTACTAAATTTTCATAACCCCAACTCATGAAAATGAATGAAAAAAATATTAGCCGTTGATTTATGACAAAGACTTATATATGCACAAACTCCTGCGTTCCATTACTACTTTAGCTCAAGTTTCCCCATTTCCTTTCCTCCAGCTGCACTTGGTTCTGCATCATCAAAATGAACACGAGTCTTCCCGTCAATTATAAGTAAACAGAGTCGGACATCAGGGATCACTTTCTGGCAGCTCACTGCAGTTGTGATGCTAATGACCACAAACATCTCCATCCATTTCCTACGCCATTTTCATAGGGCAACCATGCTCGAGGGAAGTACGTACCAATATTTCTTACAAATAGCTTTTTGTGCCTCTCATGGTCAATTCTCATGGTCAATTAACAAAATGGTAACCCTTGACGGTTTGGGAGAATTGCACTATGTCTAATTTTTGATCAACAGTGGCTCCTCTACCCGAGTCGTGGTAAGAGGGGTCTGATTTTCAGAGAAAAGCTGCACATGGCACCTTCTCCTTTTCTGGAGAGTGGATGATTTTAGAGCAGCTTGGTCGATTTTTACTTTGGATTCTCCACTGTCGCATGGGAAAACCTATTTTCTATATTTAGTGCAGATGTGTAAAAATTAGCCCGCTATATCTTATATGGTGAGATAGGAAATAGTTCAGCCTGAATTGTGTTTTATCCATATCGAATATCTCTAGCTTCCCTCATTTTCTCCAGTTCCTGTAGTTCATGAAAGAAAGAGACAGCAGTACCATTACTGCCTTACAGTAGGAGGCAATCAATGAAAACTTTTGCTGCTGCTGGTTGAAAATTTGCCAGAAAAATGGTAATGACATGAACGTCCACCTCTCACAGGAAAGTGCTCTGTTATTAAGAGCTGCTATTCTCTTTCCAAACACTCAAGGGAGCTATGAGCCTGCAATTCAATTTTTCAATCCAGGAAGTGAAATCTCAGTGTAATTGTGAGCTTATTTATTTATTTAAAGTTTCATCATGGATTAATAGAGCATTTTTGTGTAGATTACTGTACTTTAGGTGATCTATGAAATGAAGTGCAGGTCTTGTCATTTTGATATTTTTTTGGTTTTAGTTTATATTATTTCCTTCTAAAAAATGTACATATATGCTTCAAACAAAACTATATGAGAAGACCTAAAATACTGTTATGACACATCTGCATTTGAACCTCTAATTCCTTAAGACACCCTGGCAGAGAATACATTTTCTTAAGTGCTCTTACAATACAGACCTGCTTTTAAAATAGTTTCATCAAAATGTATATTACACCTGCCATCATTAAAAAAAAAAAAAAAAAAAAAAAGACGACTAGAAACCCCCCTATCCCAGCTGTGAACATCACTGCTTAATAAAACTGAAGAACTTTTCCTTTGGGGACTTTCAGCCGGTACCGCAGAGGAGCTAGTCATCACGCTGTTGTCTTAAAGCATAAGCGTTGTCGGCAAACGGGCAGAAGTTGTATTGACAAGGCTTGGAAACAGGCTGACGTAACACTAACGATCTGCATTTGGCACTGACGGCTTTTCTAGGTAGCACTTGCCAACCAGCTTTAAGACAGACACGAACTACAATTGTGTTCCTGACAAGTTATAGGAATGAACTAGAGAAGTCTAAAAGAAAGAGAAATAAAAAAGGCAATAAAACCTGGAATAGCAGGAACCTTTACAGGAGTTTACAAAAGCTTTCTTTTCCTTTAAGTGAACTTCGGGGTTTCAGCCCAGTCCCTTGCTACAGGACACGCCAAGCAATCACAGACACCAACCAATCCTCCCCTGATCATTAAAGACTGAATTTGCTTAACATTTCATAGCTCTTGCAATGCCTTTTGAGAAGGCAATTCCTTTATATCTCTCATACAGTCACTTTTGATAAGGGTTTCGCTAACCAGAAAGCAGCAGCATTACTGTTGGGTAATACCGATCGCTTACTGTCTTTAATTATTAGCAATTTCTACTACATCGAGTTCTGAACCGAGTCCCGGCTTGCAGAGATGCACGCAGATAGTCCTCGATGCTGACGTTTACTCTGAACTGTAAGGCTACCGGAGTAGTCATTCCGATCGCACGTTTCTGATGTGTCAACAAAGTGTAACTGACAGTCGCGGAGTCAAAGAAGGTACTGTCGTCGTTCAGCGACTAGCCCCTGGGCAACCCGACCCAAAAAGAATCTTCAAGCGCAAAGTTTGTACATTTACATTTTTCTCAGATGGTGAAATTGATGCTGTCTGCCCTGTTTCCGAGCTGAACACTCCTCCAGTGCCATCTCCAGTTGCAAAGTAGTAATCAGGTCTTGTTCCAGCACAGTATCTCCATGCCCATTTTATCAAGGCATTTTGATTTTTCAGCTCCTCTGCAAAGGTGCTTGCTGCACCATTTCATCAAGAGCTCACATGTTAAATTTAAGAGTCAGCAAAACCCCTCATTTCCTCTGCTTCCCCTCTTTCCTTTTCGAGGCACCAATATTCACAGGCTTAAAACCTATAATGCATGTAAAAACCCAGAAGTTCAGATTTCAATTGGATATCACAGAAATATAAATTGCTTAAAACTTATAATGCATGTAAAAACCCAGAAGTTGAGATTTCAATTGGATATCACAGAAATATAAATTCAAACTTGGGGGTTTAGTCTCTCTCCTCAGAAAATCTTACCTGTGCCTTAACACGCCCCCCCCCCCCACTGGCATCAACAAACGAAGCAGGGTTTTACGTCATGGCTAAGACTCAAGTGCATTGACCTTCCCACAGATGCTTTTCCTGCAATAGTGTTTCCCAGGAGCAGGAATAAATAGCTGCCTGGCTTGATGCTTTTTTGTTGTAAAAACTTAACAGAGCTTAAACTTAAGGCATACACTTATTTATTCCTACTTTATCATTAAAGATAACTACTACATTTCAAGCCAAAAAGAGACCACAACATACAAACCTTTATGACTTGCAGATTTCTTTCTACGCTACAGCTACCAATAAAATCCTCACAGTAGGATATACTCTTCCTTTCATAAATCTTCTCTGCTGACAGGTTTAGGACTCAAGACTGAAGCTAAACCTTCCTAGAATTTGTGAAATCAGTGTGACAGGAAGAAGAAATGGAAAAAAACAACCTGCTGGACTAAACTCCCGGGATTCTCATGCTACACAGGATTAAAAAATACTAGATTAGGAAATTTCAGAACAAAGATCCAATTTGCAGTTGCAATTAAAAAAAAAAAAAAAAAAGGAGAAAGAGAAGGAAATACAATATGATCTCCGTAACATAATAAAATATCCTAAACACAATGTTACCCATATATCTCTGTAGTCAAAACCTGAGCAGAACTCCAGGGATGATTCTTCAGGTAAAAGCCGTGACCTAAAGCACTGCTCGGTAAACCAGGCCTTATTGACAATAAGAAACTGGGTTTTGGTTTTAACGTGGATCCGCATTGACTCTAAACCCAGCCGCTACAGGCACGATGCAAAACGCATACAACAACGGACTAAGCCAGGTACCTAGCAACTCCCTTGAGTAATATTCTCCTAGTTTTGGAATGCAGAGTAAGATGTCGGAGGTATAAATCAATCTTCATGTCTCAGAGGTTCACTGATGCTATTTCCAACCATTTTTAACCAACCGCAGGTGTCATTTTTTTTACCTCTATATGGTGTGCACTTCTTTTGCCGACACACTAATATTTTTCTGAGTGAAGGACAGCAAAATGTACCAGCCAATTGCTCACTTTTCTAACGAGACTTCAGTGTGAAAAAAGCGAGGGCAGAGTTGCCGAGAAGTATTTTGTGACTTTGCTGCTGCTCCGCTCTGGAACGAGCGCTGACAAGGTCTGCTGGCACTCACTGCGAGTTCCCATACGCCGGCTGGCAGAGATGAAAGCGGTCCGAAGGAAAATAAGTGTCAGTCCCTTGCATATTTCTCCACTTCTAAAGCAATTATCAATTTAATAAAAATTGTTTTCAAGGCAAGAGATAAGATTCTGGCTTCAGGCTTACATGAATCAGTCTGAAGGCACTATTGTTTCCAGTGACTATTCCCTAGTTTTCATGTGTTATTAGAGTCTGACCTCCCATATTTTTCCATGCACTGGAGAAGACACTGCTTAGCTAGCTAATCCAATCATCTTGTGCATTTGGAACACAAATCAGAATTAACAACCCCCTGCCCGTATTGGTTTTGAATCAAAGGAACTGCCAGTGCGGACTGGCACCCTCTTGCCACTCTGCCCATTCCTCCGGAGCTCCCCCGCATGGGTCTGTCGCCAGGAGCTCCGGCATATCCGTTCCATTTGATGCTGCAAATACAGCAGTCCGCTGAGAGACAAGACAATTGAGGGAAGTAATTTAAACGAGGGCTATCTGATCTGCTCTAAAGGTGCCCTCCCCACTAACAAGTAACATTTTAGGGACAGCATCATATGTACAACATTTTCACACTATATGAAAAATAAGAATAAAACGTCAAGAGCATTGGCAGCACTCAGCCTGTAGCCCCGCGCCTACACAACTTGTGCTTTTGTATTTTTGCGCGCAGTTTTGTATTTGTGTGCAAACACAATATATATCCCTTGCTGCGTGGCCTTCCACATGTGCTTACCTACTTGCATATAAAACAACTAACAGGCATCAAATGCTTAGTTAACATGGATTACAGTTAGTGTTGAACTGCAGATGGAAATTCAGGTAGCAATATATAAGGGTAAGATTCATAGGAGCAGACCTACTAATTTGCCAACACTTCTAATTTTCAAGCCCGCCATCTCACCGGTCTCACTGGAAGAGAACCTTGGAAAACCACCGACTGATTACTGTGCGTCATTAAAGGATGCACAGTGGGCTCAGGAGTTTTTTTAAATGCTCCAAGTTTTAAGGATCAGGTGGTTTTCATCAGCAGTCTTGGCTCTTAGACTGGAAATAGTTTGAGAAGAGCTGAGTGGATGGTACAGGCTGATCGGCCGGGAGGTACCACGGTTGGCACTGCTGTGCCAAGCCTGTCCAAACTTCACGAAGGAGAACTGGGACACAGAGAGACCACAGGTTACGTGCACATGCGAGTTCATGCTTCTCTAAATAATGCTGAGCCTGTCCCAGACTGCAGACTCAGATCAACTGACAGCGCGGGCGTACTTGATAAAAATAGCTATTTTTAATACAATCCCTGGCCTCATCCAAACCTGCTGAGGTCAAGAACCCTATAGACTTCACCAGGTTTGAGGCTACAGGCAACACTTCACAAATACCTGCAGACAGGATGAGACGACAAAGTTTAGCATATCCACAATGACATAAATGTGTGAGTGTGGGTTACACATAAGGAGGGAAAAATATATGCTTGGGGACTGTTGCATAAAAATGCTCGGTCAAACAGAATGAGAAAGAGCTATTTTTTAGGAACTTATGCTAAGGAAAACATATTTAAAAGTCTTAGCTCCTGCTCCCTGGGTAACGATACAAGCAGTTTTAAACTTCTTTGTCCGGAATTTAAGTTCAAAATGGCATTTGGACTATTAGCACTATTCTAAGAGTTTAATGTTTTTAATGTGTTTCTCTATAGCTGTAATTCAGTCATATTTTATTTTTAAGGTTGGACAATATTCTCTTTTAAACCACAATTAATGTAGCACATCAATTGTAATTCTTCAATGATCCCCATCCATTTGAACGAATGCTACTTTACCAAAAAGCCCAGTGGAGTCAGTCAGTCTACATATCATTCAACCCACTATTTTTTATTTGATGTCATAAGGACTTTGTGGATCTACTCAACTCAGAGCACTTTGGCTGACCCAATTTTGCTAAAATACCACTTTTTACAAAGATCACATTGCTCTGACTCTCAAAATGGGAATGCCTAGCTGCATATATTTTATTTTGATTGGCAAACCTCAGAAAGGATCTCACATGTTGCTGCAGTGATGATCAACAATGTAATTCTAAAATTAGATTTATTCATTATGGGTTTAATTCACTTTTCTCTGAATAAAGGCAGAGTAAATCAACTTATACAGCTAGATGAGCAAAATATAACTCTCTTCTGGAGCAAGAGACAGAGAGTGGAGTTATACAGCAGACCTCCATGGTCATAAGGCTGAGGTCCAGAATAGAATGGGCAACCTCTGTGGCCATATGGCTAGGATCCAGAGTAAAGTGGCTTACTCACCTGCAGACTACATTTCTGTTTCCTCAGCATTCCCCTAATCGTGGTAGGTTGGTTCATTTTTGAAACACCTTGTCCGTCTCTCAAGCATATCCAGTTATCAGTATCTTTTCCACTTTTAAAAGAAAACTGAGAAAGCACAAACAGATGGCCCTCGTTCAGAAACCGTTGTCTTGTGCTAGAGAATTTTTACAAGCAGCACATCACGGAATCACGGAATGCTTGAGGCTGGCAGGGACCTCTGGAGACCATCTCTTCCAATGTCCCTAACTCAAGCAAGGCCATCTAGACCCACTTGCCTTTTGGCTAGCATTCCTTTGGGCTCAGTGTACAGGAGGTTATCTTAAGCAACAGGACACTTGGATCACACAGACATTTACAGTCCCAGTATTATTTCCTAGATTTTACCTTTGATTCAAGAAAATTAAAAAAGTTATACACGTGTGAAAGATGACCTTCCTAGAAACGTTGCGGTTTACAAAATGAGAACCATCTACCAAAGATGTAGCATCATGTTCAAGATGTAGCATCATGTTAAAAGATTCAAAGTGGCAAATTTTTAATGCACCTACAAATTTGGTATTTCTAGAAGCAAACACACATGAATAAAATCCACACTTAATAAATATATATGCTAATACAAACAACACAGCATAGATCTTACTTATAATCATAGAAAAAAATTAAATTGCTTCTTTAAACTGTAATCATGTTTCTTCTGGAGCAATTTGGATTAAATCTGTCTCTTAAGTATGCAGAATACCCTGTTTTCTAGAACAATTAATTCACCCTGGAAAGCTCGTAAGTGAAGCTACTAGCTAACATTCAGCATAGCGATCATTAGAGTCCAGTGTTTAAAATACGGATACAAAGCAAGGACAAGATTAATACTGCTCGTATTTCTATTCTGATTTAAACAATTTATATCTCGACACTTAAAGTTCATACTGGTTACCCATAGACTAGCAAAGGTACTAGTAGATGCTCATTCATAAGCATGAATACACAGCTGGGGAAAAATCAAACAGAAGTAGTAATACAGAGACACACAAACAGACTTTGAACCCTAATCTTTTAGCTACAATCAAGAGCTGTTTAGTATAACTGCTCATATGCTGTTTTCTGGACAGAGCATTCAGTTAGGGTGAACAAATTTTATATCTGAATACATGCCTACATCCAGTTGGACCTTATAAAAAACATAATTAGTTTTTATAACGTTAACTTTATAAAAAACTTATTTTTCTTACAGTTTCACACCCCTCCTAACCTCCCACGCAGCTTTATTTCTCGAGTTTTCTTTGATTTGTCACAGGATTGCCACCCGCAATGCTCCAGAGCTCAGGCAAACAGAAAGCCGCCTATTTCAATCTGAGCGAGGCTTCTAGTTATCAGCAGATAAAAGGGGGTGAAACTCGATTCTTTCCTAAAATAATGCACCACAACGAAGTTTCCAGTCCTGGAAACGCGGTTCATGGGGCTAAATATAAGCACATGAGTGATTCCCCTGAAGCGAAGGAAGTTACTCATGCACTCCGTGTCAAGCTTGTGCCTGGAGGCTCCGAGACCTTGGTGCCACAGACCTTTGCCGCTACTGGCAATACCAGCAAAAGCAGTTCTCGCTCACGCTTTGCCTTTTCCCCCTCCCCGCACCGCCGCGGAACTGCGCGTGCCTAAAGGGGCGAGCTGGGTTTCAAGCAACTCTGCCCAGAAGGAAGGTTGTATGGCCAACCCAGATCTGAGGTGCCAGCCCCGTACAGAGGCGCCCCAGTGCAAGGGAGGAGAGTGGTTACCCGTCCTTTCTCTCGGAGCGAGGTTGCCAGCCAAAGCTAGGAAGAAGTAACTGCTCTTTGGAAGCTGCTGCTTACAACCCAGTCTATTACAACAAGCCAAAATATCCTGAGTTGAAGATGGTGGTGGATCGAGAGGATTTTCCCTTGCCCCTCAGAGAGCCACCGGCTCCCGCAGCGAGGAAGGGCCGGCGCCATGCGGCACTGCCAACGGCGAGTTAAAGCGCTGCGGCCTCCCCGGGCCACGCGCTCTGGGCAGTGCGTCCCTGAGGCTGCCACCCAGAGACTCCAGTCACGGGCACAACCGACGGGATGCATGAGAGCGCGGCACTGTGTTATTTGTTTGGAAGATACACGTGACTTGCCCATCCACAAGAAAAACGTATGCTAAGGTCTTTTAATGAGGACTACACCCAATGTCTGATAAGAGAACAGATTGCTCTAATAGCTCTTCCACAATAACCCAGAGACTGTCGAGCACAGGCTGGGTCAATTGTGTGTATTTGTATTTTTATTTGTTTGCGATTCCTCTGAAAACTGACAAACAAGGCAAAACCCCAACGAAAGAGTTGATGGCTTTTGTGTTTTGACATTACTTTACTCTGCCTTTGGGATGATGAACTTTCTCACACATTTGATTGATGTAACTAGCTTAACTCATTAATCACTTTGCCTCCTAGCAGTTCCTTCCTGCTTATATCCAAGGAAACAGTCAATTAGGGCTATAATTAATTCTTCCTCTCATGATGGGGTAAATTTGGAAGGTTGTGACCACATGAATGCAGGCAGTGCAGCTGGTTAATCTGCAACCCTGAGCCTCATGCTCCTAATGAACGAACTACAGCTCTTGTACTTCAAACAAGAGACAAAACACCCAAATCCTCTATGGTCTGTTTGGATACCTACAAAACAGCACATGGAGAAAACACAACACTTAATTGGGCAGTTGCACGGAAAAAACTATGAATGTGCTTTGATATCAAAGATGTATTAATGGATGACAACAGAAACCATCAGAAACTACAAAACAAAACAAGATACTGGAAACTAGTAAACCAAGATTAAGCACATCAACAACTGGCTGCACACAGCTAGAGAAATAGGATTAAAATTTTTAGCACAAAGATAACAACGCAGAGCCTTATCTGGACATAACGCAGATTCCCCGTCATGACTTTTTAAAAAGCTAAACTAGTTGTTCTTCTAAAACACAGTCCACCACGACACAGACCTCAAAAAGCAGAAATGCACTCAGGGAAACTGCAACCACAGGCTGTCCAAAAGTCAGGCTACCCAACTACCACACGCCTTTCTCACCTTGAAATAGAAACGTTCAGCAAACATCTAAGGAGAAATTCAGAGACTATTTTAATAGGTTGACTTCACTCTTATAATTTCCAATGATTTATCTGATTTATCTGCATTACAGTCCAGTAACACCGAGTCCACAGAATAAAGAGACCTCCCTCCTCCAAAGTTTTGTGAGTTTGGACATTGTTGGGTTTGTGAAATAGTTTTTGAAAACATGTTCTGAGCATCTAAAAATTATTCTGGCTAGTCAGATAATGTGAAATTTGTAATACTTCAAATGATTTATACTGAGTGTAATTTGCTACATAAATCTGGTAAAGGCAAGTGACAGAGATAGGTTAGCAAACTAGTAGGAATATGCTTCTGAAATTGCAAGTGAGCTAAAAAGGTGCCTTAATTAAAACTTTCTGGAATGAGTGAAGAGGGGATACCGAGTTCCATGTATACAAATTTGCTCTCAGAGTTACAGATCTGGATCAGACTTCAGACTGAGAAGTTTGGTTTCCTGTCCAGATCAGCTGCAGAGCAATTTCATGAAATTACCACAACTCGAGAGACATGAAAAATCTTAACCCTTGTTTTGCTTCAGCCAAAAAAAAAAAAAAAAAAAAAAAATGCAAGCTGAATTTACATACAGTTTAATTTGGGTCTGTACTTCACTCCTTGGAACATTCCAAATGGAAATACTATTATTAATTTATTCCAAGTCAACATTACCTCCAGACACTCAGCCCCTCCCCCCTCCTGCTTTTTTTTAGTCCCAGTGAAAGGAAAAATTGCTAACAAATGTGTTAAGTAACGTACTGGTTCCAAAGTACCACCAAATGGGTATTTAAAATAATGATAATAGTGGGTTGGTAATTTGATCACAGATTCCAGATGATTTCCAATGTTTAAGGCATTAACCACAATAAAGTTTGATTTATTATTAAATTTTATCTATTTATTCTCCCACGAATGGAATAAAACTGTGTCACAAAGAAGCAGCTAAGACAACAATGACCTTTTACTACCCTGCTTGTGTATAAACATGTGCACCCAGAAAAGCACTGGATGTACTTTTAATTAAAATCCAAAATATTTATTTTCAATCAAATCATATTTTAAATAACCACTCTGAAAAAAAATCAAGTTAATGCTTTTTTTTTTTTTTTCTTCAAATAACCAAACAGATGTCCCAATGAAATTTGCCATTATTCTTTCCAGGAGGAAAGCAGCCATGATTTTTCCAATAACTTTAACAGAATTCATTACAATTCTGCTTTCCTGGACAAGGTACTAGGAAAAAATGGGACATTGCTTTCTTGAACATTTCTTATGAGGAAAATACCATTATATCAATCCTCGTTGATACTACGCCACCAGATCAAGCAGGAAAGTGCCATATTCTGCATTCTATTCTACTCAATGAATTTGTTCTTTAGTTTTCTTAAAACTTTTAGGTGATTGCAAAGATTACAGTTTTAGTAGGTTATCATACAAAAGGCACGGCTGCACAGTTAGGTGGCTACAAACACAAATCATCAATTAGTCTGTTTAAATAGAAAAGTGTCTATGTCTAATCAGTATATCCTACTTCTATATAACCCTTCCCCAAGTTTTGTCTGTATTTTCCTATACATTCTTCAAAACATGGGAAGCATACTGCTAAACTCTTCCCCTTTTTTAGGTTTCAATCTCTGAACTAAATTTGGAATGACTACAAATTTGCCAGCTTTCCATTTCAGGAGAACTACTGCAGCTGTTCACAGAACTGGGGAGAGGGGAACGAACCGCAATAAAAAACCCAAACCAAAGTGTGTATGTATGAAGTATGAAGACAAGTTGTTGCTATTGGTTAGCTATTATTAATGGGGAAAAAAAAAGAGGGTCGAGGTAAATGAATAGTTTATTAGAATTTCTATCAAGAAGGTATGTGAGGTGCACTGGAGACATTCCAGTGCCAGCCTAAACACCTTCGGAAATGAAGGTATCCTGCTAATTTGTGGCTGACACGGATGTAGGCTGGGAGACGAGCAATTGAGTTCCGATTTTATCGGTACTTAGAAATACAGGAAGTCTCCCTCGTGTCAGGAAACCACGCAAACGAGAAGCCCGCTGCACTGATCGCTGTTCCAAGCCACTGATCAATAGCTCGGGAAGCGAAGCCTGGACTGGGAGCTCTAACAACCGGCTGAAAAACACCTGCTTCGTGTGGCCTCCTGCATCATCCTGCGCTGTCGGCTAGATCATTTCAGTCTCCTTTGGCTGTGTACGCCATCAGACGGTTGGGGAAAAAGGCAAATCTAAGCCTAAACGGCGTTCCTGCCCCAAAAAAACTGTCAGGATTCAGTATGTTACTCTGTTCTCAAAGAAGTAACAGTCATTGAAAGATGGCTTTAAGGTTACTGAAAAAATAAGGTTTCTGACAAGTGTCTGGCAGGGTACTGCCACTTTCAAGACCAAAATATCCACAAAGAATCTCACTGTCCAAGGTCTCCCAGTCCACATTTCTTCCTGCCTGAACCCCAACAGCCTAAAATGACCAAATACTTTTCATGCCAACTGGATGAGTACCCCAATGGTTTAGTAACATATGATCAGTAAGAAAAAAAGAAAGTAGTTGTGTTTACTTATGCATTAATATTTTCTTGGTAGCGTAAACAAAGTTTTTAAATCCACAGCGTATTTCTTTCATCCCTTTTGACAGACCTCATGGCCTTTTCACAACATCTGACTTAGGACAAGAAAAAGCATTTCCAACACTAGTTTGACAAATATTCACCTGCCCAACCAGAAAAGCACAGGACAGTTTGAATGTGCAGTTCTACACAGCCATAAGCTATTCTAAGATGCAAAAGGTTTCTTCCCTGCAGAAGGTTTTCATAGACTAACGAACACAAATCACATGGTGTGGTTTCTGCGTGCATTAGTGGCCCGAAGCCCTTAAAAACATGAAATAATATCTCCTCATTACAGAATCCCTCCGCATCACTGTAGCACTAAGTGGTCTCACCATGGTTTAGAGTATCCCCATTTCCTCCTTGAGTTGTCAAGAATCTTATCCCTATTTTACACCTGGACGATTGGGGCACGGAAAGGTTAAGGACCGTATCTAAAGGGGTTTTGCTGGAAAAACTCTGTCCACCAGGTAAAATCTCTTAACACAGATGTGTCTCCAATACAGATCTAATCCAGCTACAATCTGTGCCTTTAAGGATATAATTTCCTTTGCAAAGAGGAGCTGGAAGTCGTAAGAGGGGTTATGATCCAAATACAGAGTTCCTCTCTAAGAGTGCTTTGCGCTGACAGTCCTAACACAGTGCATACCAGCAGACACAGGGGACTTAACCAAAACCACACACCCTGCTTCGTCACAGGCACCTCATTTAACCGAGGTCTCATAAATAATAGATTAAAGCCTTGGCTGCAATATTATCTCTTCTCTTGCTGTGATTCTTGTAAAATTGTACAAAAAGGGTTTTCAAAAAAAAAAAAAAAGGAAAAAAAAAAGGAAAAAAAAAGTCTCTTCGTGAAAGCAGATACAAAGATTTTAAAATAATAAAAAAATCAAAACATTAGAGTGGGACTTTACTCAGATGATACCTGCTCTCGGCCAAGGCACGCTGCGCAGTGGAGCACCGCAGGCGTCTCCTGAGCCGCTGGAGGAGACGCGAGGACCCTGCTCCCGTGCCGCGCGTGGAAGTCGCCCGGGGTCTGCAGGGTGCTGAGGGGCCCCAGAGGCTCCTCTGGCCTAAGTGGCCTGAGACCAGGGCTGCGGCGGCGGATACCCACGGACAAGGACCGCAGGGCATTCTGCACAGCTCCCTGTCACGGAGAGAACACCACCCAGCGCTGGCTTAAATTTCATGGATTAAGGCAACGCAACAGTGGTGTTGCTGAAATAGTTTTCAATTTGGCTCTTAGGTGTCCTTGAGTGCCAAGATTTTAACTGATTTTTTTGATACTTATCCAGCAAAATAAGAAGGGCCTGATAGGAAATGATCATTGCAAACATCAGCAGCTGCTACGCATAGATGCTGCTGATACGGAGACAGCTGGGTACACATTTCTGCGGTCATTTCCTTGATGAATAGAGAGTGCACTGTTGCACATAAAAATGGCATTGTCAGCCTCTCCGAAAACACTATAGGTTCAATCCTTATTTGAACAACTAAAACTTGTCTTTAAGAGACAGAAAGACTCCAAAACCTGTCAATCTTTGTCCTCCTGGTATTCCACTCCTAGGAAAACAACAGCTTTCACCAGCAACTTCAAACCTATAAGACACGTATCTGATTCTGCAGAAGGTCCCAACTGACACGTCACTTAAGTGCAGGGAGAACAGAGGTTTTAAAAAGGATATTCGTTCTGCCAGCTAGGTCCTTGCTCCAGCAGGAGCCAGAAAAACATGTCGCAAGCCCTCCGGGAAAACTGTACCGCTAAGTGCTCTGGGCAGGCAACCCAGGACAGTTGGCAAAACATAGGGGAGAAAGGAAATCATCTCCTCCAAGGCTAAAAGGGAAAGGGGCAAAACATGGGCATGCTGAAGCCTGCTCCTAAAATGTCATTATTCCAGAGGAAGTTAATGACTCTTCCCCTCGTCCACAGGATGTGTTCTCCCCCCGTAAGCTATCATTTAAAGAATCAACTAGTACTAACTAAGCATGCTATTAGCTGTTGATATTTAATAATGGAGGAACAGAAGCTACAGTCCTGGCTTTGCCAGGCCTCTTGATTAAGGGCAGCATTGTAACCAACAGTGCCTTTGGCACTTTGACAGTTTCAGGAGGTTAGTGCAAATTTCTGACAGGATTTGCACATCAGTGCTTTACTGAATCACTGACCAACCATTCTGGACCAAAAGAAAATCCTGTGGTTTCAGAAATAAATGAGCAAAATTACAAAATTTCTTCACAAGTTATGGCTCCTGACCTTTAGATGTGGTAAAGAGCAGGGCAGCAGCTGCAAATCCCGGACAGCTGAATTTTTCCATTGTATAAGCAAAATTAATGTTCAGTCATCGATATACTGGTGTCACAATCAAAAATCACCCAAGAACCACCGATACCCCAGTACCCCATGGCACAAAGGAGGAAACTGTCAATAACACAGAGCTGATGAAGAAAAACGTAGAGGTGCTACTAAATTAAAGCAAAGCAGGTCAGTAAATAGAAAAATCTCAGAGCAAGGACACAGCAATTTCTTTCTGTAGAAACCACACTTACACCCTGTACCACGCTCTGAATACTTAAAACCTGTTATGGAGGTCTCAGCCCTCAGAAAACAAAACAAACCAAACAAAAAAACCTGTACAGCCCTACAAAACCATTTCTGCAAAAGCAAGGATCCCAGCTACAAAAGATTTGGAAGGAGACACCAGCTGCATTAACCAACTACAAGCTTTTAAAGGTTATAAGAATATACAAGGAAGGAAAGGTTATAAGCAGATACACAAGGAAATGTAGACGCAGATGCAAAACCAAGACCAAAACCTAGGAAAATAGTTTTCCAAGTTTCCTTCTAGTGAGATGAATGCGATCGTGGAACAGTTCCCGTTGCTTGGGACAGGTTGAACCCCGTTGGAGAGTGCACTGGAAATACATACTGTGGGGAAACCGAAACCAGACGCTTTCAAAGGTCCTTTCCATCTTTAACATTTATTACTCTACAACTAGCAGGTCTGAATTGTTGTACAATTATACAGTTTCCACACTTTCGCTAAAACAAGGCTGAGGTATTTGTCATTGCAAAGCTGTTTCTAACAGGCAAGCCACAGTAGCTCAAAGACACAAGATGAAACAGTCAGATGTCAGAGCTCTCCCGCCGAGTGCCTGAGTCTGAGCGCTCAGTTTAGCAACACGATGTTTATGCTGGCTGCAAGAGGACTTCAAATGGCTTGTCTACAGAAATTACTTTAGAGGAATATTATACATGACATCATCCAACTACATTAAGTCAGTTCAATTACTGCTAATCAACTTAGAATATATCTGTGTAGTTATTTTTAGAGGTTTTACTGAGGTTTATGAGGAGAACATATTCTAGCACTCCCTTTATTAAGATGCCACGATGTTCAGCTATTTTGAAAAAGGACAATTTGATGTTTATGCCTTTTGTGTAACATCTAGATTTCTTAACAGTTTTATCCTTTCTTACACTCCGCAGGGTTCGCTGCTTCTGAGGACAAACGTCCATTGATTAACAATGAAAACACGCTGGCTGCAGAGAATTTAATTAGAGGATAGACTACAGCTCGCCAGGTCTAACTATCCAGGAATTTGCTTCTCCCTTCCCATATAAGGCTCGAGGAAAATAATCATAATCCTGACACCATCCATTGCTGTTATGCTTCTTGTTTTCAGAGTTCAAAATAACATCTATTGTGCAAAGGACATTAAAGCTCCCGATACACCGGGACAGACAGTTCTACCTTTTCAATGCTGGATGCTACTGGGACGTGGGACCACTGGTCTGTTTTTGCAAAAGAGAAGCTTGAAGTCTCCATTTGCGCCTTACACGGGCAGAGCTTTCCCTGGCGCGGGGCAAGGCGCAAAGCCCAGTCCTCGGGCGCTGCCACGGCTGAGGCGGCTCGAGCTCCTTCCCCGCAGCCAGCGTGGCCGGGCACCCCC
>KL263693.1:13004-28528 GCA_000699545.1 Podiceps cristatus
CCCCCCCAGTGGTTTCTGTTGAAAACTAAGAGTAAGAGTAGTGGGCCAGTTGCAATTTATGGTGAAGTTGTGCTTGATCTGGTCTGTTTATTGTTGTTTTATTCCTCACATTCTGCTTGCTGTTTTGCCTTCCTCCTCTTTGGCATTATTCTCCCATAAATCCTTTTCCTCAGAATTTCCTTGTTCTCTGCCAGCTGTGGCACAGCTGTGAAGAAACCAGAAAGCATTAACTGCTGTCAAGAGCTGCTCAGGGCTGCATGGTTTTGCAATGGAGACTGGATTTAGCTGGAGCTCCTTGTATGGGCTGAACTGCCCTATAGCTAGCAGTGCTGGGGATGTGTTGAGAAATCGTGGACTGGTTCAGACAACGTGCCTTTTGTTTGATTGCCTTAGTAACCCTGCTGCTCTGAAAGAAGAGATGTTCTCACTCATGCAGTGTTGTTCGCAGGAAGGCTGGTTCTTTCTCCTGAAGCAGGCCTGGTTGGGAGGACTGATCTCAGGAGACACTGGTCCTTCTGTTCCCTCAACCTCTTTTCTTGACAACAGGAGGTCTCCAGCCAAAAGAAGTCTGTGATTATCTAGGGTTTGTCCCCCAAATCCCAAGCAGCATGTCCTGCTGTCTCTCATCCTTTGCTATATCTGCTTCTGTGGACACCATGCGCTGAATTTAAATAAATTGTAGTCCTTGCAAAATATCAGTCAAATATTGACTTAGTCTGTGGTGTGAGCTGACTAAGCTGAAATTAATGGTGTAATTCCAGCTTGTTTGGCATGTGTGTCTAGGCAGTTTCATTGCAGATGGTAGAGGAAATTAAGATCTTACCTTGACTCCATCTCAAGGGGAAGAAAGAGAAGCCTTGGGCTTATAATGGAAGTAAGGAAACGGAGATGTGGGGGGGAGTGTTTGTAAAGATGAGGTGATTAAAAACTCTTCCTAATGAGTGAGGTCATAAGACAAAATTGAGGAGTCATCGTTAATTGTGTGCTATTACAGATGTCTTGAAATGATCTCCTGCGTTCTGGTCCATTGCCATACCCTTGGGATAATTTTTCTTAATCTGTTGAAAATGCGATCCAAAAAAAAAAAAAAAATGAGACAATCTGGCTGGCTGAGGTTTTGGCATAGATCAGCAAACACAGTGCTGGTATCTGCTGGCTTTGCGTGTTCTGTGGGAGCTTTACCCTCTGTGGAGGTAAGGGTATCTAGAAAGAGACGGTGGCATCTCCTTTCCTTGGGTTGAGGAGGTATGGACAACCCCATGAGATAGATGCTGCTGCAAAATGACAACGTGCTGATACCTCTAAGCAGACAAAGAAATGGAGATGCAAAGAGGTGTCTGAAGTCCTACGAGTCACCTGAATGAGCTGATGGCAGAACCGGAGCTAAAACGTGCAGCTTTTCCTGTGTTTCACGGCTACTGTGCAGCCTGTCCTTCAAACTCCTGCGAAGCTTGTGGGCTTTTGAGGTTATCTTTGAGGGGTTTGTTGATGGTGTAAATGAATCTTGGGATCCAAACCAATAAAGATGCAGCTTCAGCACTGAGTGACTGCAGGAATCTCACTGCTGGCACTGTGAAGCTGGTAAAAGGTGAGCTCATGAGTTGCTTTTTTTTTAAAGGCAACTTTTTTCCGCTTCACCCCACCAGCTTTTTGCTGCAGTTTTGATGGAGGGAATAAGAGCCCCATTGTAACATTTGGCTTCATGGGAGCTTTATGTCTACAATCGGTCAGTTCCAAGCTGATCTGCAGTAGCCCAGAGAGCAAATGTAATGCAGCAAATTCATTATATGCTAAAATATTTATTGTATTACTGTAAAGGTCACTGACGGCAACGAAGGCTCAGTGCAGCACTGTCCTGTGTCTTCCCAAAGATGGTATCTGTCACCACTCTTTTGAGAGCAGTGTCTCTTAAAGTACCTGGAATAACTTATCCTTGGCACGTGCTTTTTGAGGTATGTGCTTGGATCCTCCATAGGTCAATAAACAGCTGTTATATTGCATCTTAAAGTTAGCAGTGGTATTTAGTTTTGTTGTGTGTACTCTGTCAGGCAGGCATGAAGGGTAGAGCAGGAAAGGAATCTTAATTTAACCTTGTACTTTTTTCCTCGATTTAAGTAATTTGCAGAGTTGTATAATAAAATCTCCATGATCTTATTTCTATTAAGATTATAGTAATCTAGAATTGTTATTAGTGCCGAAAGGCATTTTTGCTCCTGCATGTGTAGGAGTGAATTACTTGTTGCATAACACGATTTGGAAAGATAGCAATGAAAAGGCTTCTCAGCCATGAGGTGGGCTGTGATTTGCCATCCCCTGAACCACAAAACGAAGTATCATTTGGCAAATGGATTCGGGGCTGCGAGGAACCTCTCAAACCGTTTGCACAGGTGCATGAGTGGTGGTGCGTGACTGTTCCCGGTGGAGGGCCCTGAATGGCGGAGGGTATGTGACTGACCTATTTGCTGGTAGTTTTAGCATCTGGCTAGGATTCAGGCAGCTGATACCCAATTCCTCCTTATAATGGTATGTCTTTAAGTAACAATTAAATGGTAGGATGCTGAGGAGCATTTCAGAGTCTGGCCTTGCAAATACAGCTTGTTAATTGAAGCTACGCTCGCTGTCAAGGCTGCCTTTTTAAGTTCTGCTGTCTGTCGTCCTAACGCTATTCCAGTCTCTGGCTTCTCGTTGACTGCAGATGAAGCGCTGCCTGCAGTCTGCCTCTGATCCTCACTTTGTTAGACGGGGACTGCGGTTCGTCTGCCAAGCAGCGGCTGCTGGCATGCACGTTTGTCACCTGTGGCCACTCCTCTGGCTGTGATGGGCTCTTTTCTCGTCGCACCAAGAGTTTTGCTAATTGGAAGTGAGCATTGAAGGGGCTGCATTTATTGTTCAGCATCACGAGTAAGCTCTCTGCCTGAGTGTGCGTTTCGGGCAGCTGCATGAGGTTCAACAGCTTTGTCTGTCATGATCAGACAGATCTCTAGATAATCTAGCAAATCTCTTGATTAGGAGGGTGGAAAATAATATGCTTTGATTTACAGATGTTGCTGCACAAAAAGTGCTTCTGTGAATTCTCTGAATGGCAATATCTGGGTGTGTTTGGCATCCTCAGTTTCTGAGTACATCCATTTTCTGAATGTATCCTGAGTTTCTGCATACTTTTCTGGACAGAGTATGCAGTTGCTTGCACATATAACGTGGACAGCTGTTTTACAGAGAAGCAGATTATTAATAACTTTTCAGTAGCGTTTTAAGCCAAGTTGAGGGATTACATTGGGTCAAGAGTCCTTGAAGTTTATGGTGAAAAAGCCAAAGGATGATAGAGGCTATTGCCTTATGTCTGATTTTACGGGCAGGGCTGAAAAAGGGAAGGGGATGAAGTATATTTTGAATTAAATCCTCTAACCACCTTTTTCTTCTCTCCTATAGGAAGCTGTAGACAAACTTGAAACAGTTTCCCAGTGCCTGTACCTGTATGAGCAGTGGAGGGGGGAAAGAGATACAGCGTGCGTTTCTCTCATCTGCAGGTCGTGGTGAGGGCGCACCAGTAGCAGCAGTAGTGCAGGTATTTGTGAAGGGTGTCAGAGTTTTTCTCCTTTTGAGTGTAGAAGCTCTCATGGCTACAGAATGACTGACAGATATGCGGAAGATTAGGAAATGTTTTTACAATCCCTTGAAGAAGTTGTGGTAAGCTGGAAAAAAAGAGGTCCTGTGGCTTCTCTCCTGGCTGGGTAGTAGACCAGATTGGGAAGTGGTCAGATTGAATCTAAGCTTTCTTGATGTTTGCAAGGTTCGTTGTAACCTCAGATTGCTGTGAAGCCACACCGTGCTTTTGCTGGGACAAGGAAGAGGAGAGAAGATGGGAGGGTAGAAATGCTCTGGTTTTGGTTTGAAGAACTGATGAATTTATGGTGTTAGTTTCTTTGCCGTTTAAGGTGAGGGCAGCATTCGAGTGGGAGACATTTAGGTTGGGACTCTCTTGTACTGATGTAGCTGTCTACAGAGTTGTTTCTTTTGTTTGTTTCGTTTTTCTTTCTCTGAGGTCTGCTTTATAGTCAGCAGAGAAAAACCACCATTTCTGTAGCACAGTTCATCTTGTCCTAAGTAGACATCTTGAATCAATGGAGTTTTATGTGCCCCAGAAGTGCCTGCTGCTTTTGCTAGCTGTAGAGAGAGCCAGCCTAGCTAGTTTCGGTGTCACGGTAATTGGTTGTGGCCAACCGCGATGCCTTATTGACTGAGAAGTGGCTTACGCCAGGCCAGACCTCGGGTGCTGGGTAGTTCTGGAGGCTGCACAAGCTCCTCGTAGCTGCAGGTGCCTCCTTCTCAAAAGAAGGAAGAGCTGATGCGGTCACTGGATCTGATTACACGACGTGGGAGCAGATCCGAGGTTTGAAGCGTGTTTCAGGCTGTTTTGGTGAGAGTCATTGTGTGGTGGTTCAAATATCAACGAAGAAAGCTGAAGGGTTTTGTTTCACTCTCCTGACCCTGGAAAGATTGGCCAGTTTGTCAGCTGTGGTCCAGCTGCAAGGGAAAGGTCCAGCTAGATGGGCTGATGAGGGGTCTCCCTGCACTAGCAAAGCGGGGAGCAAGATAGTGCAAAGGGTCTTTTCCCAGTGATTTTTGTCTCTCTGATCAGATGTGCACTGGTGGAGGAAATAGCGCTGAAATGACCACAGAGCTTTTCGTTTTAACTCTCTAACTTGAGCCTAGATCGCACAAAGCAAACCCTCTGAGCCCGTGAAGGGGGTTTTGTGGAGGAATAAAGCTTATTGTCAGCTGCGGTGTTCAGACCCTTGGGAAATTGTGACCATTGTCTGGGCTATTATTGCTTAATAAAAGCTTTGCAATTCCTCATTCAGGGTCTTGAAAATCTGGTTCTGTGCTTTTAAAAATAACTCAGCGTGAGCCACAATTGGGAGCATTCACAGAGGAAATTCTTCAGCCGTTTGAAACAAAGTGAAGGGAGGGAAAAAAGCCCTCCTTAAAGTGCTTCTACTTGTCTGTGAAGAGTGAGTGTGTCCGAGCTGCGCTTCCACTAGAGCCCGGAAAAAAAATGCTGAAGGTTTGTTTGCCTGCAGTCTTCAAGGATTCGGGGCTCAGCGCTATCCCAGCTGGACGCGCTGAATGCATCCTCTTGGGATGGAGAGGATGGTCTACCTCTGTGGATGAGTTTCTCTGGGCAGGTGGGTGGACTAGCATTCACTCACAGGCTTGGTGCATTTTGTGGTTGATGCGGGAGGCTGGTAAACCTTTTTCTGTCTGCTTGTAACAGAGGCCACTCCAGAAAGGGTAACTTGAGGCAGACTGAAGCTCGGTCCCGCGCTGAAGGATGTGCAGTATTCGGGGCTCCTGCTGCTGCAGGCTCTGCACTGGCTTTGGGGCGCTGCATCAGTGTGGACACTGCTGCGGGCGGTGGTGGGCGTCACTGGGGGGGGCAGAAACGGAGCCAGCCCTTGAAGGGGGCGGAGGAGGGGGTGCTATGGGCTCTGCAGCGTGCCTCAGCCCTGGAGTTGGCTTATCTGTAGTTTTTGCTCTTCCCGGCTGCAGCTTGAGGTTGTACCCCTGCACAGGAGCCCCTGAATGATTTTGCAAATCCAGTTTGGGAGGCTTGTTTCTTTCTGCATTTGGGTTCTTAGGTTTATTTTCCTTCTTGTTTGGAAATAATTATATTGCTTGTTTCCTATGTTCTGGCTTTGAGTATGAGAAGAAATACATTCTGTTTTGTTTTGTGGTGTGTTTTTTTTTTTTTCCCTTCTACAGCAAGCAGTACAATTTCTGCTGTTAAAATATTCTGGACAGCAGTTGCTGCCCACGTACAGCACAGAAATGTGTGTTTAGTGGTTGCAAGGCATGCTTGCTCTGGGTGCGCCGCCTCGTTTTGTTCAGTCCAAGTGTCCACGTATATGATTGGCCATCATTTATCATTGCCGTCGAGCTAGGGAGATATCATTTACATTAGTGATTTGTGCTTTGTGGAGGCCAGAATTAAACACACTGACTCTTGATTTTTGAAATAAGTTTTCTCTTGGAGCTGCGTGTTTCTTGCAGGATAGAGGCTGCAGCATGAGGAGGGAGCTGCCTGGGGTGACACTGGGCTACAGCAGTGCCACAGTGAAGAGGCTGATGGCTGGGATACCAGCTCGGTTCTACCACTGAGATAGGAAATGAATTTAGGCAGAATATGCCTCTTCTTTGCCTCAGTTTCTCCATGGGAAAATGAATACAGCGTGACTTGCCTTTTCACTGCACTGGACAGCTTGCAAACTCTTCAGACTCTGCATAATGAAGTCAAAACCAGAAAAATACATTGGAATATTGGAGAAATACCTTAACTGCAAGGTGTGGTGAGATCATAGTGCAAGAGCGTGGTGAAAAGCCTGGTGCTGGTGTGTTTCCAAGCCGTGTTCAAGCAAGCGCTGGGATGCCTCAGATACGGCATGCTGCAAAGTTCGGCGTTAGTTGGACATTTTGCCTACAAGCAGCACTGCGAACAGTTTCTTTTCCTTAGAAAGGGTTTGTGTGTGTGTGTGTGTGTGTGTGTGTGTTCATTACCTTTTAGCAGGAGTTACTCTTCCTCCCTCTTACTGTCTTCTGTAGTATCTGTGATATGCCCAGGCATATGTGATGCAAGGGAATGGGGACACAGCCCTGCAGTAGCTAAATCCTGTCACACCTTTGTGTGGATTGGTATTACTTGAAATTTTCTAGGTCGTGTGCACCATAAAATAATTTCCATGCTTATGTTTAGGGAATCTGCTGCACCTATTTTCGTTTATATCACATGACTGATCCAGGGCCATATGTTAAGAATAATATAACTGCCTTTTTTTTTTCCTTTTTTTTCCCCTTTAAACACTGGTGTCTAAATATATCTAATAAAAATGCAGACTGGAGCTCTTTAATGAGGTGATAAGTCATTCCTGCCTCTCTTTTTAAGACAAAACCACCTCACATACTGGCTTCTTTTTTTTTTTTTTTGTGTGTGCGGACTTCTGTTTTGCATCTCTACACATTCATCATAGCATGAAGCCTCTCACAAAAGGCAGTGAGAAAAGACTCTGCTGAACGGACCGTTTTGGTGTGCATAAACCTGAACTCTTGCAAAGGGAAAACCCTGAGCTTCAGTGGGGGAAGCCACAGGCTGTGTGTGAATGTGTATGATGATGGAAAGTGTTTTGGAGGAAAAATAAAAAAGAGTGCTGAGTGAGTTTAGTGTGGCCTTGAGTTGTACAGCTAAAAACAGGAGCCATTACAAAGCATCTTTCAAGGGGAAATATTTCCAATTTTGTTCCTTCCTTTTGCAAAATTGTAAAATTCAAGTGATGGACGTTTTTGTCACTCAAAGGAAAGTCTTGATATTGTTGGCACCCGACTTCTTGGTTCAGGTTGGTGGTTGGGGTTGTGTGCAGCAGCGTGCGTGTGGCAACTGGGGTGTGTGTGGCATTGCTGGGCACTGATGTACAGATAAGCCGATTCTGACTTTGAACCTTTGCTTCTGGGAGGAAATAGCTTTAATACAGGAACAGCTCTGGTTTGCAAGCACGTTGCTGCGCACGCGGCTGCAGCAAATGTACCGTGGTTGTGGTTTGACAGCTGAAGTCAGAATACGACTGCTAAATCAGATTATGCTTGCACGTAGTGGCCGGGGGTGAAATCCCGGGTGGCTGAGTGGCACCGTCACCGACGCACCACTGTGTGATTGCACAGCACGTTTTCTGGAGCGGCAGAGTCATCTCCCCGACTTGCCGTGCCTGAACGCTTGTTTGTGTCCCAGCACTGCTGCTTGCTGCTTCTGCCAGGACATCTGTTCGCGGGGTTGTACTGTGAACTGCATTGCTGAAACGTCCGAATTGGGGAGAAGAAGAGACATGCTTGTTTTGGAAGTGCTCCTTTCCCTTTTTCACCGCTCAAGTGTTGATACCGTGTGTTGTGGGGTGCTGACAAGTTCTAAGTTGGGGTCTGTCTCCTTTGGCTAGAGAAGACCTACCATGTGGTTACACACCAAGACTTGCTTCACCATAAAATCACGGAATAGTTTTGGTTGGAAAAGACCTTGAAGATCGAGTCCAACCGCTAACCCAGCATTGCCCAGCCCACCACTAACCCACGTCCCCAAACGCCACATCTACATGGCTTTTCAATCCCTCCAGGGATGGGCCTGACAACCCTTTCGGGGAAGAGAAAGCCAGAGTTTTGGTGCATAAAACAATAGATCTGTGAGTAATTGTTTAATCATGAAGTATGTCAGAACAGCTGAAAAGGAAGTTAATGAGTTCTCTGAAATGCTGGCCCATGTGAAAACTTTCTGAAAAGGTAGTCAGGGCTGTGGTTTTTAATTTAGTGACCTCTTCAGATGGGCAGTCAAACCCTACTTATCAGATTTAGCAGGGCCTTGCATAATAAGAGGTGCTTTATTTACAAGCTGCGCATTCACTCATAGACATTGAGGCACAATGATAAATTATTTAACTATAGATATCTAAAGATGCGAGCCAGGCGCCTGCTGGGCCACGTTGTTTCTCTGACTTCCCAGCTTTGCGTGTTCTAATTCACAAAATTCAGCTGTTTGCAGAAGTGGTCTCTCGGTTATTAATGTTAATTAGTGAGGTTCTGCTCTATGAATATTCCTGTAGTATGCGCTTTCAAAACATACAAAGTGCTAAGCTCTTCACCCGTGTAACGAGCGTGTATGTAGCTATATTGTTAATTAGCTGCAACCCTCCGAGGACGCCTGCTCCTCTTGGGAATAGTAGGTTTGGTGTTCAGCTGCTTGTGGTAGTTAGAGGAAGTTCCCTCCGAGACGCACTTGCAGACTTGTTCTGCAGTCAGGTTGTCAGATTTTTGGCCTTTGTTTTAATCATTACTTTCTCCTCTGTGCATACTACTTACTGAACAGTGCAGCTTCTAATATTAGTTATTTCCAGATTTGCCATTAGTATCTCATTTTAATCAGTGCTGACAAAAGTGCCCAAGTTGATACATGCTCCAGGTAGGGGTCAGGATTCCAGTGTTCGTCAGAAAAGCTTTTATGCTACCAGGATGGTGCTCCTTGTGCTGACAACAATTTTATATCTCTGCCTCCTAATAACCATTCTGTGATAACACCTTCTTCCTCCAACTCTGTTTCGAGGAGAAATTTCCCCTTGAAAATGTAGAGTGCCATTTGTTCTGCAAAGTCCAATCCGGGCTTTATTATTGCTCTAATTTAATATCCCTGCTGATGGGATGCTCCCGTTGTGGGTGAAACATCTCTGAGAGGTATCCTCTCTCTTTTAACACCGAGGGCAATAGAACGGGAGAAGATGGTACTCTCTGCTGTGTAGGTAAATAATATGGCTGTAAATGAGAACCAAGTTATACTTTCATTTTTATATATGTCCAGGATGCAAAAGCAATGTGAGATCAGCAGGTCCTTCCAGAAGAGGAGGTTGTTCTCAAATATGTATACTTTGTCCCTAGTTTTATGTTTTCGGTATCATCTGAAAAACTCTTGGTTTTGCCGTTTGATTATAATTTGCATTTAGATTGGCTGCCTGAAGGGGAGTCGCTTGCAAGGCGAGATGGGGCTATATGGCTTGAGTCTCTTGCAGATCTGGCTGAAAGTAATGGCATTTACATAAAAACCATTAGCTTTGTTATTGATAAACATGAAAGGCATCCATTTCATTTAATTTTCTGAGGAGGAGACTTTAATATCAGCATACAATACCACTGCAGTAGGAACATTCCTGCCCCCCATCCCTCCTTACTGACCTCTTGTTGTTTTAAGGGCAAGTTTTGATTGAGATTTGGTTGGTAGTTATTTTGTGGAGTTATTTCTGTTCCAGTTTACTGAAGTAGCCAGTTGTCTTGCTGCATCTTAGAGAATTATTTCATGCTCGTCTTAAGAGGTGTCTCTATTAACTGAACGGGGATTTAATGTCTCCCTGAAGCATTATTGGTCTGTGTGTGTTGTCTACTCACATGTATGTCTAGCAACAGGTTTTCCTTTTGTCTGCATCCCAGAGCAATTCTATGGGTAATCTTTTGCTTCATCAAAATGGGTTTAAGCAGAAGTTCAGAGGCTCCTTATTTAGGGGATAAAGTGTGTTGAAACTACAGCTCTATTAAAAGAATTTCTTTGGTGCCTGCTAGATCACAGCTTATCTAACCCTTCAGGACCGTGTCTTGATAAAGTAGTTTTTGTGACCAGTGAGGAAAAATTTGTTTCCCTGTGTGATGTTCTTGACCACGTGTGTAATGGTTCATTGGTGATCAGCATGTCTCACAAAGAGCTGTGATTCACTGTCTCTGTAGTAACTGGGTTTGTGTAGCTATTGCTGCTACTCTTGTACATGAAAATCTTGCTTTACTCTTGGGTTGGATCAGTTCTGACCTTCTTGAGAACCTCCAGAGGCAGCTGGTGCCGTAGTTGTTTTCAAACATCACAGCATTTGCTTAAGAGACTTTGCTGTGAGCTTTGCAAGCTCTTTCAGTTCTTGACCTCAGTGTTACAAGTGTGTGTATCTGTTTAGGCTTAGCTGGCCTACTTCTTGAGTTTTAATTTTTTTTTTAAATTTTTTTTTTGTCACTTTGTCTATATTTACAATTTCTTTCTCTCTAATAGGGTCCAGGCAAATGAGCAGAGAGTTGGGTACCAAAGAGGGACAGATTCCAGTTTTCCAGTTGATCACCTTGTACAGTGAGTACCTTAACATTTCAATTATAAGATTTCCTGTAGTGCATAGTGTTGGCTTAAAATTGACTTCACTGGGGAGCAGCATTAAGTCTGCATGCTTGGACGATGTTGTCCTAGAAGTACAAGCTTCCTTGGCTTAACTCCTTTTGGGAGAGGTGTGCTTTTATCTGAAGTGGCTAATTTTATTCGTATCCCACTTCCAGTAGCGTGCACGTTTCAGCAGAGCACAGAACTGATGCAGTTATGTCTTGTACCTGCTCAAGGCTATAGGGAATCTACGCTAAAGGTGTTGGCGCGTAATTTAGCAATGTGTCACGCAGAGCAGAGTTGGCTCTAGGGTCAGGAGAGCAAAGGTTGACTTCCTCTATTCCAGCTTTGTCAGAGGTGTTGAACTCAGTGGGGAGGGTGGATGAGGGACCTGCCATGGCGCATGTAGGGTTTACTCATAAAGGCGTGCTGTGAAGTTAGGCAAACAAGGCTTGGCTTGACTTGTGGGGTGGAAAGGGTACGAAAAAATAACCGGAAAGTGTTGCCTGGTTCATGGTAAGGATGGCAGTTTTTTTCTGAAAGTGGAGGATAAAATTGTTATTTCATGGGGAATTTTTACACATTAAAATATCTTGCATGCATGCTAATGGGCTGTAATAACGAGCCGATGGTTTATGAGGTGTCTACAAATATTTTTAAACTTGCTACTGTGAGGGACTTTAGCTAGTAAGTCCTGGTTCATTGGAACATCTTGGCCCATCTGGTGCGGTGACATAGCCAGACTGAAGCAGTTAACTGCCTCCCGCAAGCTGGGAGGAGGCTCTGCTTCTGGGTGTAAAATGCAGGCGTAGCCACAGCAGGTGAGTGTGGGAGCTGCGCTGATGGACTGAGATCCTGCACAATTAAGTTTATTGTAACAGTCCTAGCAAGCGGTTCTCCTAAGGATAACATGGGATGATGAATTTTAAAACTTGAGGGTGTTCATTAATGAAAGACAAGGACGAATAATACACTTTGAGACCGGGCTGTGTCAGTAGGTTGGTTTAAATACATCTTGGGAGCAGGGCAGAGAATTCCCGTGCTTCTGTGCAAGAAGGGGAAAAAGAGGCTTATTTGTGCCTTCTTAACTTCTCCTATACCTGACCAGTTTAGCATGACATGCAGGATGTCCTTGGTTCAGATGTTCTCTTCCTGCTTACTACAGCATTGATTTAGCCTGTTTTACTCCTGGATTCAGAGCACTCTTTTTACCCTATTTTTGTTACATGCCAAACACAGTGGGGACTCTCTTCTCAGCTGGTACATAGCGACTGTAACAAGTGCAATGGTGAATAATAAAACTGGAAGTAGTAGAGAGGTCGTGTGAAGAACAAATGATGCTGTTATTGACCAAAGGTGCCATCGTGAGATGGTCTTAATCGACAGATCTAATCCCAGTGCGTGTTTGGAGTCAGATCAGCTGACTTCAGTAGCTGAAATAAGTCAATACCATTGAATTCTCTTTCTCCTTGCATATCTTAAGTAGAACATAGTAAGTTGCAGCCTGACAGCTGTGCAACCCGCAGAATGCCACAGGGCTGGAGAGGCTTCCCCAAGGGCATAATTTGGCCTGCGGAACATCTATTACGGCTGGTGGTGTGTGTAGCAGGCTTAGCATTGACCTTCAGAAGCTGATACGCATTTGTGGGCCTGACGGCTGGAAGAATCAATGTAGGAGACCGGGATTTCAGGTTTGGAGCCTGTTTGTAGGGCAGAAGACTGTGTTTAAAGCAAGAAGACTGCATGTATGAATTTAGGTCAGTAGGAGATAGCTGAGCTGTTCTTGGCAGAGAGCTGGAACAGAAGAGATGCAAGAAGCATGGTCTGTCTATGGTTGATATGGAACAGAATGGGAAAACAACCTGTTTCAAGAGACTCCTTAACAAGTCATCCTTACGCAAGACTGTCTCCGTTGCACTAAATGTCTAAATAACCATTCTGTGACTGGAATATAAAAATAATTTTAGGAGACTCATCTTCAAGCATCACCTGAGGCTCCCTGGCTTGGCAACAAAGCTAAGTACTGCGAGAGGTTGTATTTCAGGTCCCTTCCTATGATGTGGCATTATCTGTATGAACGTGAGCGTAGGTCTGACGCTTCCTGTGCGAGCACTGGGTTTAGCCGTGTATGTGCTTGTGTGGTCTTTGCTCGTAACCACAATTAAGAAGACGAAGCCGGAGGAGTTAGTTTGGTACTGCAAGAAGGATTTGTGCTGCCTCTGCCTCCTGCCCTCAGTTCTCCCGAGGAGCACTGAGCAGTGGGGGAGATTAATTCCTGCTTCTTGCTGCTGTTCTTCTCAGAAGATGCTATAGACTCCTGCCTGCTTCGTTAGAAACTCCAGAACGTGGCAAACGGACACCTGAGCTGTGGGAGGCCAGAGGTCTGTCCTGTCTCCAGCAGTGGCCGGTAGAAATATGCTTCATCTCTCAGCAATTTATTTAGCTCTTATTTGAACCCACATGTGCTTTTGGCCTCGGTCTTGTTAGGAGGCATTTCAAAGTTTAACTATAACTTTGTGTGATGAACCACCTCCTTTGGGTAACGGAACCTGCTGCCAACTAGTTTACTGTAATAAGCTCCTCATTAGGGAATTGTTGTTTGCGTGTTTGCCAATTCCACGCTGGTTTGGCTTCTGTAGATCCTTACCTCGTCCCCTATCAGAAGTCTCTTTTCCAGACTAAAATATCCTAATTAATTCAACTGTCCTTAGAGAAGATGCTCCATGTCTGTGACCATCTTCACTACTCTTCTGTCCTCTTTCCTTTTGGTGGTAACTTTTGTTCATGGTGCACGTCTGCTTTTTTCTCCTCTCAAATGTTCTTGCAGTCCTACTTACTAGAAGCTTGAAAGAACCATTAGGTTCCCAAGGGCCTGTCCTTTTGCTTCAGTTCTCTGTATTTATAACCCCAGAAAAGAAACTAGGAATTTTGTATGTTTCACACAGTAATAAGCCATAGACTTTTTTTTTTTTTCCAAAAAACCAGAAGTTTGTGTCTAATCTAAAGACTCTTATCAGAAAAGGCATGAATAAACCTGATACATTGGAGTGCACCGAGTCACTAGAACAATATGGTATTTAACAAGGAGCCCTGGCAGATCCCTGGCAGCCAGGATATGAGATGTGTCTTTGTATCGTGCAGCGATTTCGTGAAGCTGAAGGGCTGCTGGTGTGTCTTCCAAATGGGGACAAGAAACATCTTGGATGTTAAACTTTCTCCTGCTCTCCGTTGGTTAAGAGGGGGAAATTATATCAAAAGAGAGAATTAGTTTTATTTAGATAAATATAAATCAGTGTCATCAAACAGGTACTGGTTCTGCGAGGGAAAGGCATGCCTCTCCATCCCCTGTGCTTTGCATAAGCGATATTTGTTACTGCTGTGGCTTCCAAAAAGTGTAGAACTGGAATACAATGTGATTAAAGTCTTAACATCCAGGGTTGTAGTCACAGGTCTGCAGTGATGGTCTGCAGACTAAGGTGCTGTGACAAGTCTGTGGTTTTGTGTATCTGCCCTGACTCCTATCTGTGGCTTTTCTGCTGCTCTGAGGTGAATCAGGGCTCCCACAAGGGTGGTTTGAGTCCTGCCCTGCAGGCAGCCTGGGAAACCTGGGCCTTGGTTCAGCTAAGGAACACTTGGGTGTTTTCCTCTTCCTCAGCGCTGAGTCAGAGCTCTGTGGATCACCCAGAGCAGTCTTTCCCTGTGTCGGGGCTTCTCTTCCAGTCCCGGGCCGTGCTCCCCCACGCCTCCTAGCTCCATGGCTCTTCCTGCAGTGGGCTTTTCTTCCTCTTTCCTCTCTGCCACCTTCCCCAGCGCTTCCTTCCTGCTTTTAAAACTAAACAACCCACACAGTCGTTTGGGCTTGTCTGTGCTCTGCTGCTGGCTTTTGTTCTGGTTGGAGAAGCCAAAGGATCTGGCTTCTGTCCGTCTCAGCCAACCCCTTGTATCAAGGGGCCTCGTGTTGATCACCGTTGGGGTTTGGGTACGGTTAGGGTATGGTGACTGTTTCTGCCATACCAGTACCATGCCAAAAGCCCTGCAACTCTTCCGCACCGGTCTGCGGTATCACAGTACTGTAAATTAGACTTACAGCTGTGTGCAGACAGAGCCCTCGTAGCAGTTTTCTTCTGAAGAGGCCGGTGTTGCTGCTGTGTCCAGGCAAGTATTTGCACAAATGTACAATCATCTCATTTCACAGATTTGTCCTGGCACTGGTCATAAAACACTGGCTCCCCAAAGCCTCACTTGGCCTGCCAAGACGTGTCACCCTGGGCACTCTGAGCTGCCTCCCACAGCCACACAGTCCTGAATCCAAGCTGTGGAGTTCCCCTGGACAGGGAGAATGCATGGCACGAGGAGGAGGAGAGAAATACAGCCAGAAACCATAGGTTGACTGAAGGTCTATCACTGCCCAGGGTGTCCTAGCTTGTTCGAAGTGAAGGACTGTTGGCATGAGGTTTTTTCATTCTTTCCTTGCCTTCTTCATATATATGATACATATATTTATGGTTCTTTCTCATTTTTGTGTGTGTGCTTATGTGAAGTTGCACGCAGCTAGCCTGCCAGCCCACAGACAGCCTACTGTAACAATTTCAGGTGCAGTTTAGGAAGATAGTAAATTGAGAGTAATTTTTAATGGGGTTGGGATAAGAACAGCCAAATTGGCTGTTTTTCTTGGTGGTTTCAGCGTTATTTTTGGCCATGCAGGCTTTAGAGGGTGTAAATGTGCCAGACATCGATCCCTCTAGAAGAGGCATCAGCTCTTCCTGGGCAGCACTGGAACACTGCATCTATTTATTTTTATATATACACACACGCA
>KL263695.1:0-27245 GCA_000699545.1 Podiceps cristatus
TATTACCCATGCTGCGTGCATTGGTGTACAGTATCATCTGGTTTTGCTCTGAGACAATAGTTTTACTTTCCGATTAATAACATTATCCACTCCACTTTCTTATTATTGGTCCCAAAAACCCTAATCATAATGTCACTTCTTTTCCCTTCCTTTTCCATACCTATCCACTCAAGTTAGTTCTCTAATCAGCAAGATTTCTTTATGTGCCATGTACTTCTCACTCTAGAAATTCTAGTCAGTCTAAAGAGGTGCTTTAATTGTAAGAATTCTTCAAGATACAGCATCTATATTTTCATAAGCTAGCAGTGGGTTTAACTGTACAAGCTCTGAATATGTTACTTTACCCATCAGAAATTGTACTACCCTTACGTCCTCTACATGCTTTTCTACCAGCCACAGAAGGGTATGTGGTTGCTCTTTCCTCTCAGACACTGTCACAATCTTTCAGTGACTCCAGAGGTAGAGGGACTGGAAGGCAGGTAACGGATATGTTTATAGACCAATCAGTTCTGGAAACAGGGAAACAACGTCTCCTCCTTGCTGAGGAGACTGTCCATACATACACTGAGACTGTGCATGACTTACCCTAAAGGAAGGCCCTAAAGGAAGACAGCAGCATGCTAAGGGGCTTTGACAACAGCATGCAGTTTGGTGCAAATGTTATTTTGAGTTGCAGCTCTAGTGTTCTCATCAGCAAAGGCACGGGGGTCACCAGTACCACTTGAGCTGTAGCTGATCACACCATGACTGCCTTCTGCAGTCAAACTCATACAGCAGTTTATCCCTGTAGTGAATTAGCTAAACTTTATATGGAACACATATAAACAAATAGGAGAGTCCTCCCAAATATTCTTGATCCAAGAGCACACGCCACCCCTAAGGACATTAATATATCATCAGAATTCTTACAGCTGGATCAAATGCCTCAGGGGAAAAAACAACACAGGTAAGTTTAATTTGTGGCTCAGCAGAAACTGACATCTCCTTAGACTGATGGTTACAGAAAGATAACAGGACACACTGCATTCTTCTTAGAGAAAATGGAGGTTATCTTCCCTACTTTTCTAATTGAGGTGAAGGTCACAAGAAAAGCAGTCCTTTCTGAATGCTGAAGAATGGAGCAAGTAGCCAAATACTGGTAAGAGTGATATCCCCACCCCACCCTCAGCATATACTCAGAAGGCAACCAAGATCTAATTGTCCTAGGGGACCAGAACACTTACAGATGAAAACAGATCCCCAAATCCTCCAGAAATGTCACTGTAGATCAAAAGATGTCAATGACAAATGTGCAAAGCAAAGATACCACCTCTGCCGAGGGCTATACATGGATGGGTAAGGTGGAAGACTGAGGCCACCTTTTACCCCATCACACAGCCAATGCATGGGAAGCCTTATGAGCAATACCCAGGGAGTCCTGGAACATGGCTTTGATCCAGTTGATTGTCTATCTCCTAACAATCCCTAAAAATGGCAGCGGAGAGCTTGAAGCAAAGTGCCTGAGAAAAATGTATAATGGTCAAGTATTTAATAGAATATCTGGACAGAAATTAGTCCAAAACCTCACACTGTACTGAAGTGAAAGAATAAAGCTTATCTTCAAAAGTACCCATAAGCTCATGATTCTTAGCAGAGGTAAAATGTGTGACTGTTGAACGGTTTCTGCTTATTCCCAGGGAACATCAGTAGCACGTAAACATGTTCTACTAGGGATAAGCATAGGCTGATCTCAACATTTATTGACAGTGAGTCCCAGGGTCAAGGCATAACAGGTGTTATTTATGAGACAGTCAAATTTTGTAGCTTTTAACAGAATGGCAAGTTCTCAAAAGAACTTACAATGTTGTGACAAGCACAGGTTTAGCCATTACTGACAAAAGGTTTCCTTAATACGAGGTATCAAAAAGAGAATGAAGTGGTTCAGACAGAGTCCCCATTGCTTTTGTGTGACACAGCAGATCAAACACAACAATGGAATAAATAAAGTAACAAAACAAGTTTGGGATGCAAAAGCAGCTAAACAAAACATTCATTTGTCCCAATAACTGTTGCTGAATTGTTTTATATCATTTTATCTAGAAATATTTTAAATAACATTTTTTAATCAAAAACTGTGCTGAAATTGGTGTTTATTGCTGTTTCAGGATATGTTCTATTTATTCAATTTTTTAAAGAAGGACAACAATATGTGCATTTCTGTCAGCTACAATAGAGAATACAGTTGCTACTAGTACAACGAGATGACCAAATTTTAACAGTGTCTGTATGTTTATTCTAGATAAAATTTTCTCATGAATTTCACTTAGAGTAGAAGAAAACAGAAAAGATTAAACAAATCTGAATAAAGAATTCCCAGTGTCAAATAAAAATCTCAAATTAGATGATTTTCAAAGTACAATTCTACAGTGTAACACCAATGATTATTTTTATTTCCCATGTAACAAAGAATATGCTACACAGACACACAGAGTTTATATACTCACATTACAATTTCACTATTATTAAAGCAAAACAAAATTTCCTATTTCAGACTTACCCCAACACCGATTTTCCAGTTTCATCAGGTTTCCGAACAGTAAATGGACTTGGATCAATCCCCACATTCTTAGGCATAAAATCTCTGGCAAGATACAAAGGAAAAACTGTTCATGAATAAAGTTCAACACATAAATTTTTTAAATTTTTTGGAAGAACCACTTTTAACATGTACCTTTGAATTAAAAAAACCCCCAACAATATAAAAAGAAATATGAAGTTCTAACTTCATCATTACAAGTTAAAGTCATGTAAATATAACCCCCTAGGTATTTAAAAAGCTTTCAATTGCATTATTTAGGCCTGTAAAACAGCTGTAAACATTACCACTTCCCAAAGAAGTCAGAGCAATGTGCTCCATCTCTTTGCCGAGGAAGCCCTGTAACTCAGATACTTTGTTTTCAAAATGCTGCCAACACTCAAATTGGGTCAGAAAGCTACATGAAACATAATCTGCCTGGAAATCTTTAGCTAAAGCGTGATTAAGATTATCCTTAGAATATCCATCAGATTGCTGATGACAAAAAAATTATCTGGCCAGCTGTGAGACCCTGATGAACTGAAGAAAACAATTGAAAAATGAAAGACCAATTAGAAAATAATTGCTTTGAAGGTAGCCTCAGTGATCTAAGGAATCCACAGAGGAAAGCCCATTTCTCAGCCTTCAAGTGCCCAAACCTTTGGCACCTCATAATGGAAAATAACTGGAAAGTTAAGTGCTATCTTAACAGATTTTTTGAGAGTGGCATTTCCATTTCAGTATTGTGATCTAGTTTCTAGACGTTTGCTAAATTTAAAACACCCCACAAAACCTATCACAGTACACAGATTTAACCAAATAAATCGAGTATACATTTAATTCACACCAAATCAACTTCTAGTTAAGGATTTATAGTCCCAAAACACCCCAATATACCGGGTAGAATTGGTCATTGCCAAACAGAAGGTCTCATCAAAACTGCTCAACTCATACGGCCGAAAAAACTCATTGTGGATATCAATTTCTTCTTCATACTTCTGGAATTTCTTCACTGTCAACTTGCGTCTGTTTTCAGCACATGTCACTGGAGAAAAGAAAAAAATAATCTTTTTACTAACAAGTATTGACTGCAAAAATCTAAACAAACAGTAGCCTGTTTACCGAGCCACCCTACTAGGCATTTTTCTACAGCCATATCCTCTCTAAGACAAAAAAAGATGATATGAAGATGACACTCAGCAAGTCTTTAATAAATATGTATTATCAACCACCATAATTTGATTTCCCTTCCTGACAACCATTCCTAATAAAACATGCTCCACAGTATCCCAGGGAAATAAAACACACTAGCTAAACCCTGTCGTCTGCAACAGGAATGTAACCACCAGCAAAAATTATAAATGTATGTTAATAGGCAAGGAAAAAAAGAAAAAAAGAATGAAGTGTGCCCTGGCACATAAAGATATGGAGGTCAAGTTTTAGCTAATTATGTCTCTCTTGTATCCTGCAGTTGAAAAATAATAGCTCATTGGGGGGGGGCGGGGAATATTTTGCAATCATTACATTTTTGGGAGGTTTTGGGTGGGTTTGGTTTGGGTTTTTTTGTTTGGGTTTTTTCTTTTGTTTTTTGGTTTTGTGGTTTTTTTTGTTTGTTTGTTTGTTTGTTTGGGTTTTTTTACACACATACCACCCCCCCACTCTCCCTCCTTTGGTATCTAAAACAGTTAAAAGCATTTGTGACTAAAACTTCTTTTTCAAGGTACTCTGTAAGGCAAGGAGCAAATATAATTCCTACCTTCATCAAAAGGAAGAGGTAAATGCTTTAGCACACCTGTGGTCCACCAGTAAGTATAGCTGTACAGGAAAAACAGATACAGAATTGATAGAGAAGATTTGATCTTGTATCTAATCTAAATCTTTGCACATAACAGTTACCTAACCATAGACTGTTACTTTAGTAAACATTTCTTTATAATCCCAGTGTGGAAGAAAGTAAAGAATTATCCTTGGATGGAGGATCTAAACAGGCCCCTACCCTACTACTATGCTCTCAGGCCATGAAATTTAAACATAGGAAGCTCAATACAGGTACAGGAGGGGGAGTGGTTTTGTTCCTTTAAAACAAAATATAATTCAGGTGCCTACCTCTACAGTACCGAAAATAAAGGTCTTAGTACATATAGAAGGTATTGATATATTTCTCTTGTTCTGGTCTTTAAAAAAAAAAAAAAAAAAAAAAAAAAAAAAAAAAAAGGCAAGAAAGAAATGCAAGCATCAACCCCCACCCACCACCTGTTACTTGGATCCTAAGATTTAGGAAAAGGGTATGAAGTAACGAAGGTCAATGACAAAAAAATCATAGATTGTCAAAGCAGCTGACTTCCACACATAGAAGTACATTTTGATATGACAGCTGTCCTAAGTTTGAGAACTGTATGTTGGCAAAAAATAGGGCCTGCTGGAAGCTTATTCAGGATTTCTGAAAACAAAGGAATTTAAGCAACGTTCATAAAATAAAGCATATTTTATCTTTCATCCTGTTTACACATTTTTATTTTCTCTTCTCAAATATCCTTTAATTTCTTCTCTAAATTATTCTGATAGTTCTTTCTGTTTCATTACTTGGGATGAAAAGACATTTATCTTCATTGATTTTTATTTCAAATACATGCGTATTCACAATACTGTAAGGGCTGTAATCAGAGTAGTAACACGGTTATCTCCTACTCATGTCAATGTAGACATGTGGAGCAGAAACAACAGGTGTATTCCTGTGCCAGAGATAGACTTATTGGTGGGACTTAGCCAACGGTGCAGAACAGGCAGGGCGACACACTCCAGTCCCAAGAACTGGGCATATCCTAGAGAGAAAGGATTGAGTTCTGGCAGTCCCGTCTCTTCCTGAAGTACTGTATCAGGCCATGCTAGCAAGCTGTTTTCTCCAGTGCCTTCAGAAGCAAAGCAGACAAACCCAGTTTTGCTGCTTGCATAAATAATAAGTAAGGTGGCAACGGAAAGTCTCATCCATATTCACGGTCCTTTCTCGTGAATGACAAATTATATAAAAGTAATATATGAAACTCATTATGAAATCTCTTCTTTCTGATCGAGAGGCAAATACAACATAGGAAAAGCACACACAGTCAAAAGTAATTTCAATGACAGGAAACAACATCTTCCTTCTCTTCCTATAGTCTTGGGGTTTTTTATGAATTTTCGTTATTTCCTTTGCTGCTGTGCCCAAGGAATCCAACAGAGACACTGCACAGAGAGGTAGGATGAAGTTATATGATGAACTTGTCCAATACTTTGATAGAAACAAAAAATTACTTGGAAGAGCTTTTTTTCACCCAACTACTTATTACATGGAGGTGTCACTTTGCTCACATGAGAAAACATCTTGGTTGTATATTATAAGTGCTCAGAAGAAATTCTGGCCAGAATGAAAGGTAAAACTAATTAATAAGTAAATGAAGAACGCCAACAATTTTTTTCAAATGTTCCACCTCATTTGAGAACAATATCTGTGACAAATAAGAGACAGTTGTTTAACAGGGTAACAGATGAAAGGGAGACTAGAACATTTGTGTATTTGCCATATATGAGCTGAATTCATTTTTGACATACAATAATGTTTGGAACCAGTAGACAATTAAATTACTGTTGCATGTATCATGTGTGCCTGATATGAGCTAGCATCAAGAGAAGCCTCAGGAGACAATACAAAACGACTGAAATTTAGAAACAGTCATAACACTGCCAACTGCCATGATGGGCTAATGCAATAAGCAGCCAAAGGGACTGAAAAGACTGTTTAAACACTTGCAATTTTCCCCAGACAAAAATCTAAATGCAGATATTCAGATCTACCATTTGTGATACAGAGCTTTAAGACTCACAGAATGAACATAGATACAAACAGCAAAATTCCTAAAAGGGACCATTTAGTTAAGAAGTCTAGTACTGTCCTTATTAAAAAGGGATTTTTTTACACACATTATTTATAATCCTTAACAAAATCATTCCACATTGTGAATCACACTAAAATTACTTTAACATTTTTACACTTTACCTCTATTATTTCTGTATATTACCATGCAACTACAATGGAATGCAAATGAAGAAAAATAGTCTTAAAAAAAAGCTAGACATAGCTGAAAGGAAGGTAGATGATCATGGGCTTCTTGTTATGCACAGCTGCAGACTAAGTGCATTACAAACACACACACACAAAAAAACCCCAAACCCAAATGTTATCCTCATCACCTAATCTCAACTACAACAGTGACTTAATAAATCTGACCATCAAAAATACACCTGTATATTGCTTAACAAGACAGTGGTAACTCACTTCAGTAAAATTGTGAAGCATTTCACACTGCAGGCTAGAATTTCATATGAAATTAAACTTTTTTCAGTACAACAGGAAAATAACATACTAAAGCAAATTCTTCAGAACACCAACATCCAACATTTTTGGTAATCTCTTGAAGGTTTGCAGGTTTTTAAGTTTTTGTAAAAAATTAAAAAACAGTTAGCAAGTCTTTGACAGGCTGATTGAATTACTTGGTTAACAGCATGCGTTTGTTAAAGTTTTTAGATGCAAAAAAGTAAAACAGTGAAATACCTTCGCCTGGTCTGTGACAGAGTGAGGGTGTTCTTGTGATGCAAATAAAAATCAGTGGGAAGTTCCCAGAGATGAGGTTTTCCTTCTGTAGGCTTGAATACTCCCAGAAAGAGATTGATAGAATCTTGCCTGTCTGCATCTGTTAGACAAGAGGTACACTTAACGCCAGGAACATTGCAGAGCTCAAGCCTGTCAGACATTTGCTTGTTTGTTACGTTTGCTCCTCACAGACAGAGTATGTATGTCCTACAACCTCCACAGGGACCTCTGGGCTTCAACCACCATAATGAAACTTCATTTAGACCTGACCCTCTGCCACACTGCAGCGCACACGGGGCTGGTACCAGCGCTGCCTCCTTCCTTGGCTTCTCGCACAGGAGCTGAGGCAGAAGCTCTGCTTAGAGGCTTTGCAGAAGGAAGATCTCATCCTGCAGCTCCATCTCCCTCCTCTGCATATATATGTATGCACGAAGCATGTGCATGTACTTATGCATGTGTCAGTGTATCTGACATATGATGAATTTACTGCGGTCTAAATAACAGAAGAATGATTTGATGAAAAGAAACAGTATCTGTACAATACACAAGTTTCTCACATCACATACACATTAAGAACTCTTTGGTTTTTTTTCCAGCCAAAACATAGTAAAATGATTAAACTTCACAAACACCTTTTACTAATTCAGACTTCTTTTCCTGTTGGCTTAAATCATCAGTTTCTCTTGCCATATTCTCAGCTTCACCAAACTAAGACAAGTGCTAAAAACTGTAGATGAAGCATGACAAGAAACGTTGTTGTTCACTTTACATCTTTAAAATCTGCCTTGCTACATAGCTGCAGATAGGATGAGTTACAACAGATACGAAGAAAAGCTAGAGACAGATGACGGCTTGGGGATGGTGAACAGCTTTGCAAGCAGAGTCACAGGGGCAGAGGAAGGCTTAAAAAAAGGATCTTCAGGGGAATATGTGGAGAACTGAGCTCTATTTGTGCCCTGAGGCATTAGCACATGGAAAGCTCTGTCTCCACGCTCATTTGCACTTCAGTAATCATCAGACGAGGAATAGTTCAGACTAGTTCAACAGACAGTATTACTACTTCAGTTCTTTCCACATTTCAAAAAGAGCATTATGAGAGTTGCATATCCCTTTAACAACACACTGCATCAAAAAGACAAACTAAAGTCTATGTATACCAGAAAGCAGGTAAAAAACAGGCAGAATCCACAAAGTAGTGCTATGACAGCAAGGACAAAGTCAGTTCCTGGCAATCACTACATTTTCAGTCTCTTTCTCCCCCAAATTTGAACATCTCTTCCTTCTGTGCAACATATAATATTTTTTACAGGGAACTAAGACATAAAATCAGCTGGCAAAAGAAGTGCTACGCAGAAATTTGGTAACATCAGGATTATAGAAAAATACAATACCTTAAAGAAGTGTGTATATGTGGAGGTCAATATGTGGAAGCGGGATCTTGCCTTCTATGACAAGATGACCCACTTAGTGGGTGTGGGAAAGGCTGTGGATGTAGTCTACCTGGACTTTAGTAAAGCCTTTGACATTGTTTCCCACAGCATTCTCCTGGAGAAGCTGGCTGCTCATGGCTTGGATGGGTGTTCTCTTCACTGGGTAAAAAAAACTATCTGGATGGCCGGGCCCAAAGAGTTGTGGTGAATGGAGTTAAATCCAGTTAGCACCCAGTACTGGGGCCAGTTCTGTTTAACAACGTTAGCAATGATCTGAATGAGGGGATTGAGTGCAACCTCAGTAAGTTTGCAGATGACACCAAGTTAAGTGAGAATGTTGAGCTGCTTGAGGGTAGCAAGGTGCTACAGAGGGACCTGGACAGGCTGGATTGATGAGCTGAGGCTAATTGGACGAAGTTCAACAAGGCCAAGTGCCGGGTCCCTCGCTTGGGTCACAACAACCCAGACAATGCTACAGGCCTGGGAGGAGTGGCTGGGAAGCTGCCAGGCAGAAAAGAACCTGGGGGTGCTAATCAACAGCCAGCTGAACATGAGCCAGCAGTGTGCCCAGGTGGCCAAGACCACCAACAGCATCCTGGCTTGTATGAAGAATAGTGTGGCCAGCAGGAGTAGGGAAGTGATCGTCCCCCTGTACTCAGCACTGGTGAGGCCGCACCTTGAGTGCTGGGTTCAGTTTTGGGCCCCTCACTACAGGCAAGACACTGAGGTGCTGGAGCATGTCCAGAGAAGGGCAACGAAGCTGGTGAAGGGTCTGGAGCACAAGTCCTGTGAGGAGCGGCTGAGGGAGCTGGGGGGGTTCAGTCTGGAGAAAAGGAGGCTGAGGGGAGACCTTATCGCTCTCTACAGCTGCCTGAAGGGAGGTTGTAGCAAGGTGGGTGTGGGTCTCTTCGCCCAAGTGCCATGCAATAGGTCAAGAGTAAATGGCCTCAAATTGCACCAGGGGAGGTTTAGGTTGGATATTAGGAAACATTTCTTCACTGAAAGGGTTGTCAGGCACTGGAACAGGCTGCCCAGGGAAGTGGTGAAGTCACCATCCCTGGGGGTATTTAAAAGACGCGTTAGAGGTGGCACTTAGGGACGTGGTTTAGTGGTGGACGTCGCAGTGCTAGGTTAATGGTTGGACTTGATCTTAAAGGTCTCCAACCTAAACAATTCTATGATTCAGTATAAACAATCACATGGTGTAACAGGGCAAAGCATGAGGAAAATGGAAAGAAAAGGGATACCTCTCGATGTTGCTTGGCTCCCCGTCCCTACTTGGAGGGCCTTTCATCTGGAATCTGGCTTTTTTTCTTCCCTTTCTCTCCACTCGTATTCCCTTCAGATACTTTTATTGTCCCTTCAGAGCACTAAACTAAAAAACATACTTATTTTACCTTCTTTCTTGCTCCTTACCTTCCCAATTTTCTTAAGAGGATCAACTTATAAGCACTAACTTTTCTAACAGTAATACCCAAAGCACATGTAGGTCCTTATAGTTTTCAGGCCATATTGTATCTGCAAAATAGTGTCACAGTTTAACCAAGACATAAGGAAAGTGTGAGGAAGGATGGGAGCAGTGAAAGAATGTGATGCAAAACTCAGTAAAAAGGTCTGGGGAACAAAACAAACAAACAAACCCAAAACAAACAAGAAAAACTTTGTTGAGGACACAGAATTAAAAAGAAAGGAAAAGTCACAGGCAGTAACATGTATTCTTTCTTCCTGATAAGTTAGTGGTTTAAAGAAAGTGCTGCACAAAACCCAAGAAAGCGCTCTACTTTAAGCATAGAAGCTGAAGGAGGCCTAATGACAAAATTAATTAACAAGAGTAAATAGGTTAAAATCAGTAGTAATTTCTGAAAGCTAAAGACACAGATAAGCCTCCTTTGTTCATTTACCAGAGTTTCACCTGCCAGGAACAAAAGGTATACTGAAATTGTTAAGTAAATAATTGTAAAACAATTACGAGTAAAACAACTCAGTTAAACTATGTCACTACTTATATGACAGATGCTAAAGTGAAATAAAACTAAATGGAATTTGTTCTGCAAAAACCAGCTTGAATTTAAACCCTTATCAACTGAATTAACCAATTCTTTGTCTGAACTGGTCTATAGCAGCAATTCATTAAAGCATTCTTACCCTCCATAGCAAAGAAAAAAACTCCAAACAACAACCCCCCCATCCCCCCCAAAAAAAACCCACAACAGAAAACTGTGCTGTTAAATGTTACATTGCAAAAGGACTGAAACTATCTTTTGCATTTATTGTTTCAGTTGTGCAGTTGTATTTTAAACTCAACAGGACCTTTATCAGAAAATGTCTTTCTACTGTCTTACTTCTCAACTCATAATTTAGAAGTAGGTAGCAAAACCACAACATTAAACATTTTCTGTGCATAAGTCTTCAAGCAGGCACAAACATATATATACACACACACACACATATATGTAACTGGGGAAGCAGGTAGCTAATTTGAAAGGTGACAATCCTCCCCCTCCTTACTTTAAAGGTTGAACAATTTTATGACTTAATTTTGAACAAAAACAATGAAAGCTTTTGTCTTTCCTTGAAGCACTGGCCAGAGAAAATGGGATATCGAGCTTTTCAGATCAATTTTCTAGATAAGAAAATTTCCCTTTTCAAAAATAAATAAATAAGAATGTGTCAATGCTCTGTGGAGCCCAGAGAAAAGAGCAAGCAGGTTTTCTCCCGTCACTGTTAGCAATGAATGTTATAATTATGTACAAGCAAGTAGAAAGACTGCACTGATTTTTCAAAAGATACTGCAATGTACGTGTATACTAGCACATTTTTAAGACCATTTGAGAAAACAGGAACTCAAGGGACCATTTAATTGAATTAGCCTAAAATAATCTACTGCTCTCAATCTGAGTTTGTAACTGCACCACATGACAAATTAGTAAATCATGAGAGATTCAACACAATTGGGACTATAACATCTCATGACTAAAAGGTTATAGTAATTAAGTTTACTTTCATACGACACTAAAAGGTAGTTTACTATATCCAGTCCTGTTTGCGGATAGATTGTTCCAGATTCCAGAAGCTTATTATGCATGTTACAACTCCAGCACTGAAGTCTGCAATGTCACGTTACTTTCCAAAAGGCATAAAAAGAATATTATTTGCAATACTATTTCCTAATTTCTCTGGCAATCACAAATGAAAGAAAAATGTTACAATTTAACTAATCAGGATGCCTGCCAGAGAGGGTTTTGAAGGAACACCTAATTTTTACCTAGATAATGTTCTTTTTTCTGGTACAACTCATTTGCTTATAACCAGGGTACTTCAGTTGAATTACCAAACTACACTGCACCCTCTACTTTTTTCAAATGCTAGTATTAAAGAACACATATAAAAGACATTTTTTGCCTAAGTCTGTAAGATTTTTTCAAGTTACCATAAAATTAATTGTCCCGCATTTTTAGGAGGCAATCTTGGTTTTCTTCTAAGCTTCAATCACTAACCTGATCCTGAGAACATTTTTTTAATTCTTCACTCCTCTATTATATAGGCAACATATTATGAATTTATAGGTACAGAAAATCTACAGAAAAGCTAACATATCATGAACTAGGGTCAAACTGCATTCAAAGTTGTCTTTCTTACAAGTCCAAGTCTTAGCTACTGGATCAGTATCTCCAGGCAAGTCACTTAACCAATACATGTCTTACTTATTCTTAACTGTTCAACTTCATTAGTAGTGATTATGCTGAGAGCTTTGAGTTGAACAGATGAACCCAATTTTTTAGAAGTGTAAATTATTTTTAGAATCATGTATTTTTTATGATAGACAACCGGAACAAGTGTGACTAAGTGATTTATTTAGGAGGCACTGTTAGCAGGTCACTTGTAATCTTGTTCTGAATCTGATATACTGTACAACTTCATGCAAATCACTAAAATTTTCTGTGTCTGTTTACTACTGGTACATAAAATTCATAAGCATTTCTCAGATCAGAAACACAAGGAAATACCGGCTCATGAACTGGGTAGCCCTCAGATTTTTATTTGTATTTTAAAAGATATGTGATGGATAGTAGCAATAATGAGTGCAGAACAGCAAAGCAGAATCTTGTTCTAAAAATGCTTCCTTTATTTCTGCTTTTTGAGAAAACTTAAAGAATAAAATGATCTCTCTCAATGTGTCACATTAACACGCTTGCAGGTGTCACATGAACAGGCAGTGTTGGACACTGAACCTTTAAACTTCACTTCTCAAATGAGATAAAATACCAAAACCATACATTGTGGAAAGTGTGTAGCACCTTTATACAAGATTCTTTTTTCATACTGACTTCAGTAGAGACTAACATCTGTTTGTGTGCTCAGCTACAAGTTCGCCCGGGTGACAAGATGGACTTTCTTCACTTTGTATTCTTTCTTCTTTTTGTAACACCTTTTTCAGAAAAAAATCTTTTATTACTAAAACACATGCATATCTTGACTGTCTTTGCAAGCAGACCACAACCCCAGGTGTGGATCTAGAACTTCACTCAAGTTTCCACCTAAACATTTTAGTGGCTGGCACGAAAGTGAACAGCTTCAGAGATTTGTTCCATCTTGTACTTATCAGTGCAGGTGATACTGCAAGTGTGCTTCCTTTTGCTCAAAAGAATTGCTGAAGCCATACCTTATTGCCACTGCAGATAATAAGAGACCCTATCACTGAAATAAACAAGCTCTTCAATTCTCATTAACTTGGACAAATATGATACAAAAATACATTAATTACGTTCAGAAACAGTACTTTAAATGCTGTGCTCTCACATTGTTACATATACAGAATTGTCATTAACAAAAGCAATAACTTCAGCCAAAGAAACCAGAGATTACTAAAGTATTTCTAGCCAGTGATCAACTCACAACAAAGTTCACATAGTTTCTAAATAACTGCAGTGTACTGGGGCGGGGGAGGAACAGGGGGAGAAAAAAACAAACAAAAACACAACACCCAACTTCCTTCCCTGGCTACGTGGCTTTTGTGAAAAAGAGTAATAGAGGACTGACACAATATTTAGAACACAGTGGAAATCAATGTTTGTCATCCTGGCATGTCTTAGACTTTCCTTTGATCATTCTTTTAGATCTTTCTCATGACTTCTAAAAACACTAAGCACTTTTTTTCAGTTATATTGCATAAGGTATGGCTCAGCATTTTTGCGGTTTTCTCTCAGCAATGTTGTCCAGAACAAAGTAGAACAGTATCAGTGACTGATATGAGCTAGTAAACAAGTAAGATAATATTTTACAACTTATTTAACTAAAAAAATAGCTTATTTACCTGGTGGACCTTGCTTTTTTAATTGAATTTTGTCTTTTCTACCACAGATTCAACAGTTAGTAGCTTCTATTCATACAAATCAATTACATGCATCAGGGCTTGCTTTTTATTTGATGTCCCCAGGAACATCACACAAAATACTCCACTTGAAGTTGCCTACTTGTATTAGATTCAGATTTGCCAGTTACCTTTTATTTGTTGAAGCCATTCTGTCCATCATTTTAACAGATCTATAACAGCTACCTGCTTCTCTATTGATCTACAAATGTCACTGGCAGCTTCAGTGCTACATGTGTACATTTTAATACTTCTTACATCAGTTCACTGCTGCATGCTTCAGGCTGCATGCTATAACATGCATTTGCATAGGATATAAATACTTCATCAAATCAGAATACCCAGTCCATATCCCACCAGATTTTACTGTATTATTTGGAAATTTGTCGTAAGATCATAGTATGGATTATTGAAACATTACAAGAAAGATGCTTTGTAAGTAATGGCTTAAAAGAAAGCACTTAAAATTAAGTTTACCTGAGAAAGCGTTACTGTAATATCTTGAGAGTGTTTGCATAATGTCTTTGGAATGCTGAGTCCATGGAGCTATCTTTCTATAGGTTTTTACTCTGTGGACAAGCTGAGAACCTCCATATTGCAGAGAAAGTGTGTCTCCATGATCTTCATATAATTCTTCAAATAATCTGAATGAAAAATAAAATCTATCAAACTGATGAAAAGAGGTTTTTAAGAGAAAAAGTAATAAAGTATTGTGATAATAGTGTCTTTTTGTTTAACAAGCAATACATTTTCTCCTCCTAAGTACTTGTGTCAGTTTACAAAACCAAGTATTTCATTTAAACGTGCCATTACCTTACAAACACTGAAATTTAAAGCTACGTCTCTATTCTTTATTCAGATAAATACAGGGAAATTTTATTCACATATAATAATTACTAAGAAGGATTAGACTGTAAGATTGCCACTAATTTATAATATATCAGAATGCATTCACGCTACAGAATACGCACTTCTGTAGATTCAGGGAGAAGATTAACATATCCCACTAGTCTGTGGGGAGGAAACAAACCGTATACCTTCACAAACTAAGGTATTCTAAATACACTAAATCGGACAGAGCATGTAAATATCTCAAGGCTATGTGTTCTGTCAAGTCCATGGGAAATGCAGTTAGCACAACCTTCAAAAAATCTCAGTAGTTATAATAATGATGGCTCAAACGTACAAACCGAATAAACATGACTTGTAAGAAACAGCTACCATTTGCTGAGATGGAAAAATATGATGTAAGACGACGACAGAAAGAGTTGTTTACTAAGATGAACAAGGAGAGATGGCTAAAAACAACAGAGTCCTCTAGCATCAAGAAGTTGACAGTATACTCCAAACTGAGAGCAGTTCAAATAACAAAAATTATCAAGAAGCTTCCCATCAATGACAAAAAGAAGTCTCAGAAAACAAGGCTACCCTAGGGAGATGACACCCAGTCTAAAAGATAACAGATAGAAAAGTGCTTCTCAGAATGGAGACTATGGCCTTGCTTGAGCAAGGCAATGACAAGGATGACATCATGAAAGTGTAGAAAAAGAGGCAAAAAGCAAAAGCAGGACTAACAAAAAACCAACCCCAACCACCAAACCTGTGGAAATGTATTTCTCATCAGTATAGCAAAACACAATGGCTCAGGCATCTTCATGTGATTGACAGCAATACCTGAGAATAAAGTCCTTAAGAAGTGGAAAGGAGGGTAGAAACAAACAAATCAAAACAAGAACAAAATAAAAAAACAACCCAAAAGCATTCCCTTAAAAAATTTCCAATAAAGGGATAGTACTGAATAAGTAACCCAGCAACCACCTGACTGAAGTCCCCCTCAAAAGGTTCATTGATGTGAGGAGCAAATCAACTGCAAAAACAAGACAGCTGCCCAGCAAATCTTCTGCCCAAGGTCAAGTACAAAAAGATCAATTAGGATGAAACATCATCTTATTAACTTAAAACAAAACACAACACACACAAAAAACCCAAAACACAAAAAAGAAAAAACAAAAAACGAAACAAACCAAGGCCCACTTGCCTCCACACAAATTGTGGAGCTCATCATGAATGAGAATCTCATGTTTGTTTCTTTGTGTTTGGTGGGTTGGTTTGGCTGTTCTGGGTTTTTGTGGGTTGTTTTGTTTGTTTGTTTGTTTGTTTGTTTGTTTGTTTGTATGCAAGGGGTAAGACACAATGCTTGTCAACTAAAAGCTAAAAAACTGGTTGCGGGCAAAAACTGGCAGGTAAAAGGATGATAGCTCTCAAAAAGTACTCAGTCAGCCAGGGGGGACCGATGAACAGAGTTGCAATGACCTTGTTCACCTTGTTCTGTGAACCAAGGTTCACAGAAAGCAGACAACTTCACATTCATTAAGGACGCTGATCTACTTGATATGGAAAAGACTTGTAGAATTAAGTTACCCTTCCACGGCCTCAAAATATTAAGCTTGCAGTCAAACAAAGACTAGTCTTCTGTAGAGAAAAAAGTGATAAAATAGGCTGCTAGTGTACACTTTGCTAGGAAACTTCCAAGATAGGACAACAATTACACTGAAGAAATCACTAAGAAATATAGATTGCAGAAGTGGTCCTGTGCAACAAAGTCATTAAGATTAAACTTGCTAGACACAAAACTGGACTCTGCAAGATGCATGGTTTCTTTATCCTTCAGGATGGTCAACTGAAACAAAATGCTGACTTCAGGAATCTAGTTCAATAGAAATTCTGGATTGCAGCCAGCCAGTGAGATCATATGAGAAAAATCAGAAGTGTAAGGATGGACAAAGAATGTGATTCAGACACATTAACTAAATTAAGTAGGACAGGCCGCTATGTATTAGCCTCTTTGGGGAGTTAGAAGAGTGTAAATGAAGAGGCAAAGAACACAGGAAGCCGATACTCGATGGGAGCCAATGCACAGAACAAGGATGCAGGAGGTCAAAGTGAAAGACTGCGCAACAGAGACAGTATAGCACATACTCATCTTCAGAATTTGTTGCATTATGGAGTAATTCAGAAACAAGTCTTAACAGATGACAAAATCTGTTTCAGACAGGCATATGTTTAGTGCAATGGAGAGAAAAAAAAAACACAACAAAAAACCAAGCCAAATGTGGCCAGATTAAAGTAACCTTTTATGCCAGGCTAATAGTGACATTTGAGAGAGAGAGAATGAGAAACAAGGTATCAGGAAAATCAGAGACAAAGCAACTACTATAAACTTAAGAAAAGACAGAAAGGGATGAAAATTTGGGTGGCTGGGGCACAGAGAGGAAACAGGAAGGAGAAAAGATAGACAGGAAACACAGAACTATTGCAGCCGGAAGCAACAGGGGAAATTTAGGCTCCCAAAATAGGGATGGGAAGGGGGGAGGTAGTGAAGCCTAAGGAAAGATAGTAAAAAGCAGCCTGAAGTGCTGAAGTAAGTGTAGCTGTAGAGGAAACCACAGAGAGTGGATGTAAGAGACCCCTCTACTGCCTGTTCCCTCTAGTTAGAACCCAAGAGTCCCGACTGCCGAGTCGCCAGGAGGCTGCAGAGCAGCTGGTGTTTGCAGAAGCAGGTGCCTGTTCCCAGAGGTAAGCATGCAGCACCCAGCAGCTGGGACGCAGTAGATGAGAGGCATCGCTCACACAGCGAGGAAGCCAGCCAGCAGGGGCTCTCCCTGGCCATCAGGCAGAGGCCAGGAGCCATCGCTTGCAGTTAGCCAACGCGCTGCGAGTGGGGTTGTTTCTGCGGCACGTACCAGTTCCTGGCACCGAGCAAGTGCTCAAGGCTACTGGGAAGAAGGAGAGGACTTGAAGGTACATCTCGAGTAAAGAGGAGCGGAGATTGAGTACTTTGTCTTTTCTGAAATACAAGTTACGTCTCCATGTTCTAAAATGAACAAACCACTCGTCAAACCCAGGAATGAAACCGTAAGTTTCACAGTCACGACAACAGCTATAAGGAATAAAATCACATCACCTCAAGGACTCCAACATTAATTTCTGAAGCATATTCACAAGTAGCATAGCTTAGTACCCTCTACTCCCCAGAGCATTTCAATTTAAATGCTGAGTTTTCTTAAATGGTTTGAGGATGCTTGAATAAGTATCACTGATACTTGATCCAAGGGAACAACTTTGCTGAAAACCTTTCTTTAATAAATCAAAAAGCACAGTTTTTTTCCAAAGGAAAAGTAGGAAACAGCAAGGTAAGATGTACTTCTATACAAATATCAGTTTGGCATTTGCCATAAAAGCAAGTACTTATGTCGGTTTTCATTTTTGCTTGCATTTTGCCTCAAGCAAATGAAGCAAGTGTAGAAGATGGGTGGGTGTTTTGTTACATTTATTTAAAAGGGAAACTCTTTGCTTTAAGTATAGGCATATAAAGACAATGAAGTGAAGCAGTTATCTTGTAAGAAGTCTGATTAACACACTCTTCCAGAAGAGCAAATTTTCAGTGTGACTGGATTTTCTCAAGAAAATTTCAAGTATGGATGGGTGTTTTTTAAAACTGGAATGAATAAACACTATTAAACCATTCTAAAACAAAGAATTGCACTCTTCTTCTAGATAGACATATTTTTCCTAATGCTCTTGATGCTTTATTAAAAAATAAAATCATGACATCCTTATATTAATATGTCTTACCTAACAGCATCTGTATCAAATTGTAAATTGGGTTTATCAATCAATCCCAACGAATAGAGCTGGTATGCCAAAGCACATTTTCCCACCATAAATTGGGCTGTGTTAGTGCGATCCAAACAGTCCACACAATTGGTTCGGAGAACTCCAGTCTGGTAAAGCAATCCACATAAGAGAATTATCTTAATTAACAAATTATGACACTCATGATTATTATTTTTTTCCCTCCCATTATCCCAAATTTGTCAAACCTCAAATACTGAATTTTATGTCAGTTCACAAAAATCTGAGCAAAGACATTTTTAAAAAAATAGTAAAAAGTAATTTATCTCTAGCAAGCTCCATGAAACTGCTGTAAAGACTACTTTCAAAATATTCTTGCTTCTTTCATCACACAAACTGCATCTTTCCTTCAGCTTACAAACAGCCCTAAGGATTTACTTTAAAAAGAAAGGCTGTGTTATTTCAGTGAAGGTCTTATTTTTGAGTATGCTCTAACTACTGCAAGAAATAAAGCATACTTTCAGCCTGCTGTGGTTCTACTGTGATGGTGGCTTTTATTCTAAGCTTTCTGTATCTGGAGCAACACACACAAACATTTTGTTGAAGGTGGCAGTCAAGCACATATTCTTTTATGCTACTTGCACCACCATTTTCTAATTCCATAATACACACAGGAAGTTATTTTATAATATGAACAGCTGCAAGAAATGTCTTAATATAACAGCATGGGGCACTCTTCTGCTCAGATATATATGGGTACATACAAGTTAGCCAGCTAAACTTTTATTATCTTAATAAAGAAACACTTTTTGGGTGTGACTCAAGATGTCTATTCCAAGACAAAATGAATCATAATCCAAACGCTTACATAGTATGTCTATGGTGACTACCTCAAATGATTAAGTTGAAAGACAGATAATCATGGCCCTAGTGCAAGTAAACTAACTATGTTAACTAACTAACAATGTAAGACTAACATTAAAATAATCTAACTAGCATTCATATGTTTTCTTTTAAAACAGATCAAATGCTATCTACCTACTCTGCTGTTTAGCTGCCCTCAACAAACATATCCTAGTGATCAGATGGTAAAGGAACGGCCACAAGCTTTCCAACAAAATTATGAATGGCAAGTCAAAAGCAACTAACGCTTCTTAAAAATACATCCTGAATGCTTCTTAAGAATACATTCAGGTATAAATTTGTTACTCTATAGTTTACTCAGCACTTTTCTGACCTCAAAGAAAGCATTGTTTCTAGCTGTAGCTTCTTTTAGTGATGGAAATTATAACAATGTATAGAACATTCAGCAGCAGTGAAAATGCTTTTAATAACACATTTTCATGTGTATGAATATGTCAGCAGACTTATGTATGTTCATTTCTTACCCCTTCAGTCTAACACTGTATTATGCAGTTTGTTAAAATGCTGCTGCTGTTAGCTGTAGTGCTACCAGTAGCAACAGACTAAGTAGTAATAGAAACTAGTTTAAATATGAGCATTTCTCAGACTACCTCCAGCAAAAATAGAATTCTAACAGCATAACCTTTGTGGTACCGCCCCAGAAGTTCAAGGTCTATTGCCCAACTGGGTTTCTGGGATGGACTGCTATAATGCTTTTTACTACAAATATTAATTTAAGAGCAATCTGTGAATCACCAGTTGGGTATTTCAGTGAAATGGTTCACTGGTGCTTTGGGAGTGCTGATCTGTATCACTATAACTATGAATGAATAAAGTTCATTATTTTAGTACCTGCAAGCGTCCAGTGGAAACAACACAACCACCCAGTTCATTCCACCTGAAAAAGACACAGAACAGAATGACTTACAAATCATTTAAAAACTAACAGATCATACCACATATTGATCTTCTCAGTGAAAACGGGTGACAATTAGAAACCTGCCACAAAGCAAAATTGATATCCCTGAACAGCAGAAAGTATTGAAAGCTCTACACAGTAGTAAGGTTTCGTATTTAAACTGCATTGCAAAAACATCTAGCCTTAAAAGCAGAAATATTCTGAAGCCATAGAAAATATTCCCTTTGCTCCTTATAAAACAGAGTATGAGTGACACGAGCCTTGCTAGATTGGGTCTTGAGTGCACAAAAATTGCAGTAGGTACAACTGGAAGGCAGAGGCACAACGTACCCTGTAGCACAAGCTGGTTGATTTAAATCTCGCCACTTCATACTGATTCTAGGCATACACGATACTTATTGTCTAGGTCTTGCAATTCTATACAGGCCTTAGCTGTACCCCAGGGGCAGAGAACATGAGTCAAAAATTAATGAAATTTTTAGGCAGAGGAACAGTTGTGCTCCATGAAATTAACCCCTGAACTACAGAATATTTACAAGTTAGTAGGGTTACCTAGCCTGAGCGAGCACTGCTATGGCAAGCCTATATACTACTTTGAGACTCACCAGACTGCCTCTATAGAACACAGCATTACATGGACGCATTGATCTTGTTCATGCTAGTTTACAGTCACCACGTTTGCTGCACTACATGGCAGAGACAAGCTCTAAGACAGCCTATGAGAGTTTTAGTTCAGACTGTTTCTAAATTAACTCAGGCTAAAAAGGCAAGGACCCTCTTAATGTAAAATATGAATGCCCATTTGGGTAGCGATGAATTAAATCCCTAACATTAAAACGTGAATTAAAAACTTATTGAACTTTTAACTTGGAACTTATTTTACTTTTACATTTTCAGGTATTTGAAAGAATTCAGCTGATTAAATCATTGTACTTCTGCAGCAATCTAAGCAAATACAGCTTCTGTATAAAAAAAAAAAAGTTTAAATTTTGTATGTATGAATACCATAAAATCCATTGGAAAACACTTGACTCAGTAACATTTAGATGATAGGTATCTTATTATGCCTCAAAACAAGCTGGTTATTAAATTTCAAATGTTGTATGCTTTCTAAATTTAATAAAGGGGTAAATTTAACCTCCAAATTTAGGATTTCTTTGGTTAAGGTGAAAAAAAGCATACATGGCACAGATGACAAGTTACAACTAAGGTTTGCAATAAGAATTCATTATAAGTAGAATAATAGCTGCATAATTACACTCTCTATAGATTTTCAGTATATTAGTATTTCTTAGCATATGGCTCTGCAATCCTTTTAGCTATAACTTAATAATAAATTATATTTTTTCATAGTAATTGAAGTCTTAAGATAAGAAATAACGTAATAGGCATAGACATTCCAGACAAGTCTCCAAGCAATTGATGTTATTCATTATGCATCAGTTAAATTATACATACTTTTCATCTGGCCGCAAGATACTGCAGTAGGAATCAGGCCGATTTACAAAAAATCCAGTTTTCTTTACTACACTTTCTGCAATCACATTCAGTCTGTCAAGGACATTGCAAAGTTTGCTGAGGAGAGAAAAAAAATACATAGTCAAGATACTAAAAAAGTAATGCTTGGGAAGTCTTTTAATAACAAAAAATTATTTAAAGGAAGACTCACATCACAGTTTTATTTATCTACCAGTAATTACATCTATAGTTTCCTTAGATTTTACAGACCTAGAAAACAGGCACTGATGGTGTCTGAGCAATTTTGTTTACTTATTAATAAAACACATTACATAAACTAGGAGTAGAAATCTAAAATTCCTTGACTTCTATATCACACTAATTTTCCTCTAACAAACTTTTTGTGATTCAAAGAATAAGAATGAGGCAGAAAAGGATATGTGATTATGCTAAACCATATTCCCTCATTCTGTTTGCAAGGTGCTGTTTGTGCTTGTTGACCTTCATGATGTCCTGCACCTCCTGCTCAGGTCAGGGCACCCATCTGTTCATTGTTGGGGACTTCAGCTTCTGTTTACTCATTATTTTATTTTCAAAGTTTTTATTACAGTGTTAACATTTCAAGTAACAAAACCATTTTTTCAAAGATGGCTTACACTGAGATAGAAGCAATATTTTTGAACATTTCCAGCAATACTACTTTCCAGCAAACTTACTTCAAAGCTACATGCTGAAGCAAAAACATTCTCAGCATTCCTGAAACTGTCAATTCTTTAGGCAGACATATACTTTATCTTTCATTCTTAAATACCTCTTGCTTGCATAAAGAATTAATCTTGTTCAAGTCCTCAGGTACCTTTTCGTATCTGTTCTAGAGTGGATATTTATATAAATATACATCCAGCTTAAAGCTAGAAGGGGAATCTTTTGATTACCTAGTATGATTCCTCATATAGGATAGGCCTTTAAGCTTCATCAGCATCACTTTATATGAAACCCAAGAACTTGTATCTAGCATATCTTCTGAAAGGAAATCTAGCCTTATTTTGAGATTTGATATCTAAGTACAACACAAACAATTGAATATACATCTAACTGTACACAATGCCATTTTAGAATAAAAATGTAGTGTGAAACCACATCAAACTTTAAAGTAACAGTTTCACACCTACATGACCAACCATATCAAACAACTTGTAATCTCAATGAAGGATTGTTTACCAAAGCTTTTTTCATATAATTTTATCCACAAACATTTATTATATTTCTGTCCTTTGAACTACACCAGTTTTTCCATTGTTTTGCTCAGACGGATGAGGTAAGAGATATCTGAAAGCTGAACCAACAACTCCTGTCATTCTTCTAGAATTTTTGGCATTACAAAATACATTAGACATACGTAGGCCAGAGAACTTTACAAGTGAGTTGTGTGCAATCCACACCTATAGATTTAAAATGTTTGTGCCTTGTAAATATTTATACATCTAGGAAAACATTTATCCTTTTCACATGATACTAGTATAGCATTCTATTATCCAAAATTATAGAATAAGAAGTTACAGAATATATTTGCCTAAGATACATATTGCTAATAGTCTAAATATTTTATAACATTGAAATTAATGTCCTCATTGCTCTTTGGAAGAGGAAATGGAAAAGACTGAATGACACAAAACTGATTTGCTTTCCAAAATTTTGTAACTCAATAAATTCAATGACTGAAATGGAACACATGACAAAATGAACTGCTTTGACTAATTAAAAAAAAAAAAAAATTGAACACTGATGGCGTTTTTGTGGGTTTTCTCTAAAATTTCCCTTTGCAGAGAATTTAAGTTTTCAGGCCTTGCTCCACTTTGGCAAGAAACCATAAAAAAACCATCAGAAATCCTTTAAAAAGCTGAGGTTTTATTCTGTCCCTAGATCTTAACAAAATTCTCCCATCATTCCTAAGCTGCATTCAACTGAAGAGAGAGACACTCAGGAACATACAGTTATTTGTATTGTGGCTGAGAGCACTAGCACAAAGAAGGATCTTTACTACCTTTTTGTGTATTTGGCCATATCCCAGGGTATATATATAATTGCATGCTCTGGGGGTAAGAACTGGTTGAGATATGTCACAGCAGCAACAAGTTCTTCACTAAGGATCCTTTCATGCTTTCTTTTTTCACGTTCCTTTAACAAGAAGAAATGAAATTAAGATTACAACAATTTTCAGTATGTAACCTGTATATATATATACGTGTATGTATATATAACAGAAATTAAAAGTGGAAGCTGTAACAACAGTGGGCAGTTCTTCATAACTAGTACAATTAAATTAAGAACAGAAGAGACAGAAAAATCTAGATGTTCTGCGTTTTTAACAATTGACCTGTATAGGTAGTAAAAGTCACTCATCTCAACTGTTTGTAATCATTGGCTGAAATATGGAACCATATAAGAGCAAAGAAGAGCACAAGGAAACAAAAGTGGTAATACAGAGGAAACGGACAAAGACAAAAGGGAAGGAAAAAGGCAGAAAGAACAGTATCTCATTCAATTCTGGGGTACAAGAGGACCCAGGCAAATTCTTCTCCATTACTGACAGGAGATGAGGAACAAAAGCTCCCATCTCCCAGTCTTGCAATAATTTAAAAAAATCAGAATTATCTTGCCATTCTCTGAACATACCATATGTTTTGGCACTCTACATATTAGTATGGCTTTCCTCTCAACTTCATCCAAACCAAAACCTATACTAAACTTACGTTATACAAACTGCTTTAAATATACAATAGCAGTCGTAAATAAACAAATCCAAAGGAAGCCTAATATATTCATTACTAGTTAACAAGTTTCTAGGACAGACAGATAAAGGAGGACATAGATTTATGTTTCATCAACATTTAAGAAATCAAGTAATACAAGTAATGGAGATAGAAATGCTTAGCATTTGTGTAAAAGCAACAGCAACATCCAAAAAACTGTGTCCAGGTTTGGAGGCTTCCCACACACACACCCCCTTTTATTTTTTATTTAAAAGGTACATAAAGTAATAAAGGAACATGAATTTTAGCATCTTAATATTTGAGTATCTGCAGAGAGGGAAAGAAAAAGATGCATTTTCAGCCACCATATCAAAAGCCCCGTGAATAAAAGCATATACTAATTCACGTGTCAAGGTCATCTGAGCCTAGACTCACACTATAACAATGGCTTTTCAAAGCTATGGCTGTAAGAGATAAAATCATTTTCTTGTCAACAAATGCTATCCAAAGTTGATTCCGCAGACTATTGGAGAGTCTTAAAAGCACTCCTACACAGGAAAGCTCCTAGAAATAGAAAATAGATTATCTCGTTGCCATTTATTACAACTTAGAGTTTAAAAGCCTTCCTTTTGTATCTTCCCTATTTTTTTATATGAGGAACGGATCCTACATGCACATAAAAGATCCTTTTTTTTTCTCCTGAACATGATAAATTATGTTTGGGGTTTTTTTTTAGACAAAAAAAGAAACAAGGTATGATTCAAGCAAAACAAATCAATCTATTAAACTCAAATGTGGAAACAGACATCACCACAGAAAATGGCTGGATCAGAACAGGAAAAAAAAACCCAAAAACCCCTGACACAAATACTAACCCAAATCAGAGTGCCACCCAGAATCAGGCTTTGGGTAGCACAGCACCTCTCACATAGCAGTGAACTGAATTACTACAGCAATCGTGGACCCCCTCCCCCTCACTAGTCTGGGCCTGTTGCCACCAGCACTGCCCATCAGTTAGCATCACGCGCTTCAGTTTTCTCTCCTGCACATACTTTCATGACTCTACCAGACCAAGTAAGTTACAGAAGATGACTCTATCATAATATTTTAAATAACTCCATCAGCTGTGTCAAGAAGCCTCCAAACCTTACTTTGCATGGAACCATACTATTTTAGCATTTTTTAGTGCTAAATTAAATTTAGTGGTAATTTTAATTTGACTTACTCATATCTAAGGGGTCATATAGCAAAAAACTTAAAACAACAGTGAAAGGATACTAGAAGTCTATCAACATGAGAAGCTTCTTTTTTTGAAGGGCTGTAGTGGAAGTAGACAGTTATGTACTGTCCCATATAGGATGAGATTTATGAAGAAACTATGCCATTTATAAGCTAGTATTAGTTTAGAGCACAACCAGAATTACACAGAGATTGTACAGAAATAAGCATTGTATTAAAAATTAGAAAACATACAGAACATATTCAAAATATTATACCTTCACGAGATTCAGAATAATAATGGGAGAGCCAAATCTCTGAAGCATTTGGTCGAAGTGAAGAGCAGCAACATGTGCAAAAGGATCTGCTTGGTCCACTGCAACAAATATATATATATTCAGAACTATACCAAGCGAGCTGTAGTCATTGAAATAACTTTCCCTAAGAAGTACTCTTCACAAAATTCATATTAATTCTCTAACAGGAATGATACATACTCTCCCCTCCTTTCATGCAAAAGCTCTTAAAAAAAGAAGTAACTTCCCTTTTCCAAACTGGAAGTGTTGTTTTAGCCAAAATTTTCAAGAGATGCTTAGAAAGTGCAATTATTCTGGCCCCATTAAACTTAACCCAGATATTTTCCACCATTTTCAACAGGTTCAAAACTGTATCCACAATACCAAGATAAACATAGCTAACTTTGTTTACAAAATAATAACCACAAAGAAAGTGGGTATCTTCTAATACAAGTTTTTTCTATTCCATTTCTGAATGTGAAGTCTAAAATGGAGATTTTTTCCTATTCAATTTCATCAAATGCAGCTTTTTATATGGTTGAGTGTTTGTATGCCATGATGTTTATTACAAAGAACATTGGTTTACTTTAAATTATGGCATCTCAAAGAACAAATGCATAGACAGTTTGTTCTTTTTTGCAAATTTAGTTTTCACTTACTGTCTCACGTGGTCCTTTAGGACACAGTGCTAACCACAAACTACCATAAAGAATAATTTGCACATACACGTTATGGGTGGCTTCGGCATCATGGTTGAAATATCTTGAGACCAGTACAGAGGGACAGATCCCCGAACCTGAACGTAAGAAGAATAACTCCCTGCAGAAAATGACATAACTGAAGCATCATATAGTATTTGTTCAGTTTCCACTTCATTAGCAACATCTCCCTAGAACAAACAGAAATACACATATGATATAGACATGACACTTCAGAGCTGCATGCATTGTAGAGAACTGATCATTACAGAGTACAATTAAACTCTAAACCCCAAAATCATAGTAGTGAGAACATCACTGAAGGTTAAATTTGTCCCTAAATGTATAATATTACTTTTTTTTTTTTCCCCTCTATTTGGGAT
>KL263695.1:27311-40331 GCA_000699545.1 Podiceps cristatus
AGACTTATTAAGGACAGCTTTATTATCTGAATTAAAAATGTAACAATAGATGTGATAACATTATCTAATAGCATATTTTACAACCAAAGCCCTAACAACCCTCTAAAATATTTCAGTTCTCCAGTCAGTCAAGTTCAAGCTTTCATATTGCGGGGGGGGGGGGGAATAGAGAAACCCCTAGAATCACTTGTAATTTACCTCACAGTTTGCTCCTCGTTTCAGAAAACGCGTTCCAGCAAATTTGCTTGATCTTCTGGCTATCAGAGTGACATAAATAGGGCGACCATATATTAACAGTTCTTGAAAGAGAAGTTAAGGTTTACATCTCACATGCAATTTTTCATTCACTTCATGCAAGCAAAAATAAATTCTCAAAAAAGGTGTACGAAAGTGAAACATCTGATTTACTAAAATCTTCTTAACAGATATGAGAATCACTTCCAAATTTCTTTTGCAGCTGGGAGAGAGCATTGCCCTTTTCAACAATCATTTTAAAGAACTCTGAAAAGGGAATCTACATTACAATACATCAACTACTTTTCACAACATAGAGAAGTATTTCTGTTTTATGAAGTGACAATGGAGGCAAAAGAGGTACAAGATTCACCTTGGGCTGCAAATACTGCTTTTGTGAATACTGGGATTAAAGTCTGGGAGCTTCTATTTTCACATCAGATATATTAGTCGCCCACTAATTACTTGGCTGGAAAAGTAGATAAATTTGCAACTACTTAAGTAACAATTGAAAGGCAGAGGCAAACAGCTCCAGAGGCAGAGGTCTTTTAGGCTTCTTAGACTGCTGTTACTCACAAAGCAGCTGCCGGGATAATGCTGGTGGGCAGATCCAACACTTCGCTTAAGTAAGACCCAGGTGAAATAGTGGTGTATAAAAACAGATCTAGCTTTCTGCCTGGGGAACAAGCCAATGACCAGCAGCCTTACTGAAAAAGCAAAATGAAATTTTGCAAAGACACCCCTAACCTTAACTTCATAATTGTATTTTGTTAATGGGCTTTTGAACTAACATGATACTGTTGATGATTAAAATATAGTGCCTCTGTAATATACTGAATTCTTATCAACTAAGATGTTGAGATGGCATTTCTTTGGAGTGTTATATGTTTTGGGGCTTTTTCTCCTCCTACTACAATGTTCATAGACCCATTTACCCATTTTAAATAATGTACAGTCAGGAAAAAATATTTTCAGATGTTTTAGTGTTTACCTAACTCTCTTCACACAGCAGGCCTGAAGTTCTATCATAATCTTCAACAGAAACAGAATTTCTGCAAATCTCCATTACTAAAAAAATGTTTTAAAGGAGATTAATAAGAGAACATCTTTATGCCGGCAATTCAATTCTGTTCAGCTTTTCTCCTCTTCCTCAAATATCAGTGAATAATACAGCTGAGCCTTAAAATCCTCTCAAATTCTTTATTACTAAGCCTCATGCTTACAAACTGTGCCACACGAAGAATGCAGTCTACCTGTGTCAAGACTGTGTAATAATTACCTGTGTAATAAGAACATAACTGTATTTCCTGTTTAGCCATAAAATCTAGAAAAGTAATGAAAATAAAAGCCAACGACTAATTTCAAAATTTTAATGTATTTACATGACAAAGAAATAATTCAATGAATTTCACACCTTCAAGCTCTTCAGAAATTGATAAACCAACATTTGTTACATCAGTAAAAGGATACTTGATTGCCCACAGAATCCATGAATAATGTACAGCAGCCAGTCACGATGAACAGTATTCTTTACTGCCTCCAGAAGCTTGCCATTCCACACATACTTTTCATAAGGCTTACTGCAAATCCCAAATACACCTAGGAAGTTGTTACAATGAAAATGCATTAGAATTTAAGAAACAAGCTTACCTGCATTGGACTGTTTTAAAATCCAGGTCACTGGGCCTTTATTTTTGTTTTCCCCTGACTGCAACACAGCATATCATCTACTTCCCTCCTTGAAGTCTGCCAAACACACTTTAGGCACATGCTGAAGCTCAACATTTACGAACATTTCCAACTTTCATATGGTTGCCAGTCTCTGTAGTATTCTCATAGGAGGACTTTTTAAGCTTTTCAATTCTGGACCATGCCTGGAATTACCTGTTAGGCTCTGGAAGATCACGCATAGCCCTGGTCCCCTTTACAAAAAGCACGTCAATCACCTTATTGCATAATTTAGCCTCATTTTCCTAATCTGTACTGACATCAAGAAACACAGCTATTGTAGACCTGCAAATTAAAACTCTCTGATATAACTGGAACCAGAGTCATCTTCTGTTTTAAAAATTAGGACCAAGACAACAACTGGCATTAAAAGGTGGTGAAGGGAACTGAATGAGTCCGAATCTTAAAAAGAAGGAATAGGACAGGAACGCTATTAGCTACATTTTTCTGTGTGGGTAGTTTTTTTAAATGAAGATTCTGGCAAGAGGATTTATATCGTAGCAGTATGTATGTCAATTATAGCGGCCAAATGTTCTGTTGGGAGAAAAAGACAAGTTTCCCCAACAGACTGAAGGTGAAAATGCAGCTGTTGAACAAACTGTTGCTACCCAGTCACCCAACTTACCACAAGCCCAGGGAAAATCGATGTAACAATTTTGGTGAAGGAGTGCACACATTCACTGGAACCTGGCCACAAACACTTGGTCAGTTCTTTCGCATTTCTAGTAGCTTTAGTTTGGTAAGAATTTGTTCTTGAATGACAGGCAGCTATTTCTTACACATGTTCTGTCATATGAACAGATATGTTGCTGCTATCTACTGGAAATGGAGTTGCAGCATTCTGCTGATGGGGTCAAGGTTAAGGCATCTTTGTCTCCCAATATTTTCACAAAGACATGAAAGAAAATGTCGTTATATGGATTCCTGAGGGATCCTGCAGGTAAAAGCCTTTGGAGAGGAGGAATTATTGCCCCCTCCACACTTTATGGCAATTTCTTACATTGTAGATTTGACAAACAATTTCTGATATCCTGATATATACAAGCATGTTACTAATATCTTTTTTGGGTAAGGGGGTGGGTAGAGACTTGGGAGGAGAGGTCTTCTCTTTAAAAAAAAAAAAAAAAACAAACAAGAGTATTTGATTTTCTTTCAATTTTTCCATAGGATTTAAGGCATACTATATACAGCATTATTTTTTTGCTTTTAAACTTTTAAATGACAGTATGATAGATGTTTACAACTATTTAACATAGTAAGTTCAAAGATGATTAGTTAGTTATATAATGTTCATTATCATTCTTTGAGTTGTAGTCAGTGTAGGTCTGTTCTAGGTGTTGTGATGAAAGGGTGCCAAGAACAAAAGGGTGGACAGTGTACAAGTCTGCCTTGCATAAATTTGACTTGGGTTTTTTTCAGGCATTTATTTTAGCTAGTCATACTCCAGAGTGCCCTTTGGAGGCACAGAAAGCAGGATGAATAAATTCTTTCTTCAGTGCCTTGGAAGATTCATTTTGGGTTAGAAGAGATAGAAGACGAGTCATGAAATTCACTCTATCTCAAAGAACCAAAGATACTTTGGGACAAATATTGTATTTTCTGTGCAACAGAGGTTACACAGTGGGTGACTACAAATAAGGCTGGTAATGCAGGGAGGCTGTTGAGCCTTTTTATAACCAATATAAGCACAGATCCAAATTCTATGTTGCATCTAAACAGGCTTCCGTATCAAGTTGATAGTGTTCAGCAAAATAGCAGCAGACTTTCTCCATCCTATTATTTTGCTTACCAGTGATGTATTTGAAAGGCATGGTGTTCTATTACTACCTAAGAAGCTTAGTTGTATCTCCACAGCTGTTTGAGACCACTTTTACAGCAATGTGTTCATTATGAATCAAAGGTAGCACTGTTATTTCTGATATTTCATGATTAAACAAGAAAAAAAGTGGTGTCACATGTACCATTCTAAAAAGCCAAAAAAAAAAAAAAATTTTTTTTGACAAGCATTCGGATAATTAGTACAAGTCACAGAGCAATAAAACATAAAAAAAAATCAACATCAACAGAATAAAATCCAGTATTAAGACTTACAGTTTTTTTGGGTTTTGTTTTGTTTGTTTGTTTTTTTCACTTAGAAGTGCAAAGCAAAAGGAATAGGAAATAGCTTTCCTGTCTGGCTGGTCGTCTTCACATTCTCTGAACACATTAGATCCAAAGTGAAGGCTGTAGTTTTCAATTTTTCTTAGACTTCCTGATAGAGCTTACTACATCAAGTTGATACTAACTTCATACAATTCCTCTCTCATCAATATTGTCCAACATGAAACCAAAAAGATTTATTAGTACTTAATCAGTTATTGCTTCCCATTGTCAGTTGAAGAATTAATTGCTGAAAAATGTCAGCACGCTCAATTATCTCCCTGAGTTGCAATATTAATTGACAAAACAATGATTAATCACATCTAGAAATTGCATTGTTCAAATTCAAATGTCTGTAATTGGCACTTTATGTAATCTTTTATTAACTCACAACTGTTATGAGACTGCTGATCAATACAGAAGACCCAAGTGTTTCTTAAAAGTAAACTTAAATAGAGCATATTCTAAACATATGCATGACCAACAACATTAGTTTAATTAGGCATATTGGCTTACCACTTCCACCCTGTGTTGAAAGTCCTTCATCTTCAAATATATCAAAACTCTCTTGTCGGCTCTGAGTTGTTTCAGTTTTTAATGTCTCAAGTGGCATTCGTAGGACAGTAAGGTTATACTGAAGGGAGTGAGATAGATCATAGCTGTAACTGATAGACAGTTATTGTTTATTAATAATTTTAGATGCACAGGAATTTTCTGAAAGCACTTGCTCTCCATACATAGTTATATTTAACACAGTACTATTTTATCCATTAAAGAAAAAGACTTTTAAACATCAATTCTGATTCCATAATGGCAAATGATAAAAATTATTTCCAAAAGAAGCTTTACAAACACAGAAACTGTTTATAGGACCATAGCTGAAATATCCATATACATAGACAAACTCATTTTTTCCAAGATTCAAGTACTACTCTCTACCGCCTGAACTCAAAACAGCCAAAAATTTGGTCCACAAAAACTGCATCTGTCTTCAAATTTGCAATTGTAGCATAGACATATCCTAAGACAGTGGCTGCTGAAGAAGCAAAAGGTGATTTTTTTTTTAATAAATTCCATGACATTAATAAATTCTGCACCTAACATCTTTTATAGACAACACTCTACACTAATTGCTAAATTTTATAAGCCACTTTTATAAGAATTCATTTCCTCAAGGAGAAACCAAATTTACACAACACTTGAATCAGAAATACAAACAGATTTCCAAAGATTTTCCCAAGATGGCATCAACTATTACTGACACACACACCCCCCAGTAAGTTCTAGATATTCATTAATGATCTAAACAATATATATATTTAAATATTGGACATTTAGATTTATCACCGATGATAAAGTCTAACCCATGTATTCACCACATTTCCATAATAACAACCTGACATGCTTATCTATTAAAAAAAACTCGAAGTCTGTTACATGCTCAGTTTGCATATAACAGAACCTTTAAACACTATCCCAGTAAAAGACTCAGGCTGCTATTCCATTTTCCCTTTAGATCAAATGTTTTCTTATAACTAAATTCTAATTCTCTTCAGGATTTATATGGAAACTATGCAGAAAAATATGCTATGATAACATTTAAATTAAGCCGATTACTAGAGAGTCTTGGTAAGAACCTTCTCCTTTCTCCTCTATGCACGATCACAGAAACAGTACACATTCATTATCTCCAAGCAGAGAAAACCCTGAAAGCTGTATAATGTTAGGGCTGGGATACAAAGCATGGAAAAAAAATGCAGATTTTATACTGTGAAAAAGCCTTTGCATGCAAAAGCATAAAACAGACATGAAACCTTGGTAGGTTTCATCTTCACAGATACAGTTGTGACAAAAAGGCTTTATTTTCCAAGACTGAGTATGTTCTAGACTGATACACCTTTCGGCACTTGCAAGAGGGTTTTTTTTAATTTTGTTTTTTAAGTCTTAAAGTCTTCTAACTAGCATTGCCAGGTTTATCAGCACATTTCCCCCCTTTTTCTTCTGTCCCCAAAATCTCATGTGTGATAGTAGCTGAGACACAGAAACTTGTCTCAGATATGGCACTGATGAGCAAGAGAACCGGCAATGTCTAGAAGGCCCTATGAAAGATGTACCCTACACAGGGCATAACTTAGATGAAGACCTATTTCTGTGTCTTTGTTTCTGAATGAAAGTAAAGCTTTAATTCTGGAAAATGAGATCAAGGGAAGAAAAAAAAAAAAAAAAAAAAAAAGAGACAAGACAAGCAAACCCCCTGAATACACTACTTTTCCCAAGAACGAACTTCTGCATAATCTGACAAAAGTGGTCAGTAAAAACCATAATTTCAGAGTCTGCCTTCTACTATGTCACTAATATTTCTACCGTTTTTCAGCTTGATGAAGACTGCACTCCTAATCAATTTGTCGAAACAGAAAGCAGGTTTAAAAGATACAGATGAAAATGGACAAGCAGTGTGTTCACACATTTTATTTCCCCAGAACACCAACCAAAGCAGAACCTTATAGCAAGTGTAAGTATACAATTTGTTTAAAGGAATTAGTAACAAATACTTACCTAAAATAGAAGTTGCTAGAAAGGTCTACATTTTGAAAGATTCTCAGATACCTAGCAAAATAATTTGAGTTAAAGGGAAAGTTATTACTTTAACCAGACAGACCCCAAGAACTCATTCAGAGGACCTCAGAAATTAAACTGCATCTAAATATTGATTCTTGCCATAAATTCTCTAGCTATCTTACTGTAATTGTTTTGACAGGTGATTCCACTAGAATGTCAGCATCTAGATTAAATAAATCAGCCTTTTTTAATCCAGTATCTACTCGTGCACATACTGTTTCTTAAAGCAGTTGTAGATACAGTTGTAGTTCTGTTTTCCACACATGGGTCAAATCTCTAGGACTTACGCAAGTAAATTCTCAACAGTACTATACAAGAATTAAATATTTTCACAGTTATTTTCCAATAAATAAGTAAGAAATATCTACTTCAATGTGTCATACACTTGCAAATTCTCAGAAGAAACCATAACACTGTCTATGACAGATAAAATGGCTAACACCATAAATATATATGTTAGATAATATGTATTCTAAGAGGGGAGACCAAGGTTTACAATCAGTCATATCTTCAAGTTTTTTTAGTTACCATTGGCTTGATTTATTACCTGACATCAGTTTATCATAATCCATCACAACTTTTAGACTATTCACACTTGGTACAGACTGAAAAGCAGTTTATTGATACCATTTGCCTGGTATTTCATAGAAGTTGTTACCCCACCCTGATAAAAACACCACCAGGATGTACTTGCACATTTCATACAAGATTCTCTTAAAGCCCCAAATTTCTTTCTTTAGAAAGTAGTCACAGAAAGGAAAAGAGAAGGTAAACTTACCAGTGGGTCAGTTTATCACCCTTTACAACATCAACATTCATAAGATTCTGATAGCACAGAATCACTAAATTAAATAATCTACTGAGCCCTCTTGAAGGGCATAAAAGGTATCTTCAGGTGAGATTAACATGATGCCAGAGCTGCTAACAAAAGAACAGTACCCCAAACAATATAACCAGTATGAGCATTACTTTGCCCTTGTAAGAACAACATTTACATTGGATGCTTCCTGGGGCACCTTTGCTTGTAGATTTGACATGTAGGTGACATGGAGACTGTAACAGTTCTATTTACCCTCCAGGTTTAAGGCCACAGAACATGTGGCCCACTCTCCATTCTTCCATGCAAATTTATCAACTAAGATAAAACGGCTTGAATGACATACTAACAGAAGGAATTGCATGGCCGAAAGGTCTAGTTAAAGTTCACAATTGCTTAAAAAAACATTCAAAAAGTACACAGTTTACCACCATTATTTACCTGGCTTCATCTGGATGAGTGACTCTCACAGAGTCATTTGGAATGTAAATCATATTTGTATCTTCTATTTTATATATTGCATGACCTCCAATATCTGCCATTTTTCTTCTTTTTGTTATTAACACAATGTAGTAGCCTTCTAAAAACCTGACAAAACCTGTTAAAACAGCATTAAAATGCTATTAGTTGGATGTTTGCATTGATTTGCTCAAACATATTTAGAAAAACAGTATCAGAATTGTTTCAAGACTTCATCGAATTTGTTAGTTCTTAATGTTGTATGTATAATGTGCATATGTATACACATACAAAAATACACATACACACAGAGTCTTACAATTCTCTCCTAGTGTTAATTAATGAAGTACATAGTTATTACTTTTTTTTTCCCTTCCACTGTGCATATTTTTAATATTAGGTAGCAGAGTTAAGACACTGAAAATTCAGGATAAGTTGCCATCTAAAGATACTTATATTTGCTTTTTATGGGACTTTCATTGTTCAGAGCAAGGCATACCTGAATTACTCCAGATACCAAAAGATTAATTTTCCAGAGCAAGGAGGAATCCCAACCTCCAATTTTCTTTTCAGGTTTATGTATTCTCTACTGGGAAGGGCCACAGAACAGCAGAAGGATTTGAGGGCGCTACACCACCTTTGCGCTCTCTCTCCTTAACTGCAGCATTTGAAACACCCTGTCTACAGCAACATCTTCCCCAAATTAGCCATTCAGAGCATCAGGGGTAAGCCTTTCTTTCTATTTCCTCCCTCAGATACCAACACTTGACCTTGCTGAAGTCCAGAGGGCTAAGGAGGTAGAACAGGCAGCATCTGGCTTTACTGCCTATAAAAAGGAGGTTTCTGAAACCTCCACCCTCATTCCTCAACACTACAGGGCATAGCCATGCTTCTTCGGATGTCTCTATTGCATATCATCAGGGAAAGGCATAATGAACCTTTAAATACAATACAAATGTATACATTCAAATTAAAAATACTCCTGAACCCACACTTGTTTCTAATACAGTATAGGCAGTGATACAGCAGTACTAGGTTTTAATAACTAATAAGTTAAATGAATTAGCTCTTGGAGGTAACTGCTTTGATGGGTTGCTACTAGTAAAGAGCCTGAAACTCAGTCACTCCTGCACTGTCAACAATGTATCAATTGGGGAAAAAAACCCACCTCATAATTCACATTTTTACTTATATTTGTATCCAGTTCTTTTAGCTTTGCATTATAAATCAAAGAAGAAGGATGAACAAAGCACACATTTTCCTCCCTGTCACTGCTGGAGGCTGCAATGTGATCGAATGAACTGCAATTCTTTTCTTCTGCCTTATTAGCCCCCCTTGGAAAAACGCTCTCGCCTGCACAAGGAGAGAAGACCCTGCTGACAATAATAAACAAAGTCTTGCATTTGAAGCAGCCAGACTATTGAATTTCAGTTGTTAAATAGCAGACAAAGTTCTTCCTGTATTCTCCAGGTACTGAAATCACTTATGTGAACAGTCTCTATCCTTTGAACTTCATCAAATGTTATACCAAAGTCTGATAAGGAAACCAGCCTTTCCCCTTGGCCTGGTTCTCGCCATTTAAAGTGATTTCTACTTTTAAACACTATATAGTGAACCAGAACTTACCCTACCAGCACCCTCGTTCTGAGTGCACTGAATGCACTGTCTCTGGTTAATGAAATAACCAGAGAACAGAACAGAGCTGTCCTTTTCAATTCTACGAAAAATAGCCCTGTCCTCCTGACCCGAGCCAGGAGGCAGAAATGAACAACCAGTTGCATTCCCTCAAATTACATGTTAATACAGATATGATTAGATAGGATCAACATCAAAGAAGTCTAAAGCATATACTGTAAAAGTGGAAGATAATCTGAAGACCACTAAGACAACATGTTACTTCTAAAAAAATAATCTAGAAATAGTACACCATATCTGATAACCAATACATTTATCCAGCTACAGATTAGACACTGTCCTGTTATGAGAGTGCATATAAAGAAACATACAATTGGGATATAAATTTTTCACTGAACACAACCACTTTCCAACTGAAAATGCTGTATAATGCACCAAAAAATGTAATAATGGTGTATAATGATGCAAAAAAGTATTCTTGGGCACTGTCAGAGCACACATAACATTTACTTTGGAGATATCACCCATCAATAAATCAATCTCAGTATCTGACAACAGGGACGAAAGTTGTGACTTTTGGATGAAGTTACAAGCTATTAAATCCTTGAAGTAATTCTCTAGGATTATGAACAACTGCTGATGCATTTAAAAATTCAGTTGACATACTAGTCAGTTATACTTATTCAAACATGAAAAAGAAATATTGAAATATATCACTGCAAAAACTTAACCAAAAAGAAAATTAAGTCATCTTTCTCAATAGTGTGCGATGAATAAATACAACCTAATAAAGAATGTCAACTTTTGTCTTCTTTTATAAAAAGCATTCTGTGAGCTCTGGAATTGAGGAGACCATGTTCCATGTGATTTATATCCTGCAATCAGTTGAGTCTGGTGAGATCGTCAACCAAACTTCTAGACTGTGGTCATTTCCTAGATCTCTTCCTTAGTAATGAATAAGAGACTAGTTATAGCACAACTCTCAGCCCCATACTGGCCATCTGTTTTCATAAAATACACAGAAACTTATTTATCTTCAAGAATGAAATTTTTCAATCATCTTCTGTTTTAAAAAAAAAAAAATCTATAAAATCAGGGGGGAGACAGAAAGACAGAGTGTGATACAGTAAGCTCACCTCCTTAAGAATGAAAGATTTTATAAAACCAAATAAAACTTACCTACTACACCAAAAGCAGAGACAGCTCGAGACAACCCAGAAGAGCCCTTCTGTCCAATCTTTGTTCTGTTTCCCAGGTCTAAACGGCCAAGAAGTTCCCTCACCTCTTGTTGCGTATACACATGCTTTAAAATAAAAAGTCACTTAAGTTACTGCTTTGGTAGTTAAATGTTATTTGATTTCAGAGAATAGAACAATTTCCTTTACAATAAACCAAATGTCTGCTCTGCATCCTCTGTCTCCTGTTTCAATCCTGCCAACAAGTACAACAAGTTTTTTATGCACAAAACTCGCTGTTCACTGCAATAGAAATATTCACAATCATGTAAATTGAAACATTTCTAAGTCCAAAGTGTGAAGATTTTAAACCATAAACTTCTTTGAAAGGAATCAAGTCTTGTTCTATTGTGTACATCAAGACTATTATCGCTGCTGTTTATTTTGCTTCAGATATGACACATCAGAAACACTAAAAACTTGGCTAGATAGTAATTAAATGTACTTTGCACTTAGAACACCATAGTTGAACATAAGAAAAACCATTGGGAGCACATACATAATAAACTGAAAAACTTGGGGAAACTTCATTAAAGTGAATGTGCTGTTTGGAGATCTTGTGGCCACTCCCATACTGTAATTAGTCATTATCATGCTAACCATAGAATCATAAAATGGTTAGGGCTGGAAAGGACCTTAAAGGTCATTTAGTGCCAACCCCCCTGCCACGGGCAGGGACACCTCCCACTAGACCAGGCTGCTCAGAGCCCCGTCCAGCCTGGCCTTGAGCAATTCCAGGGATGGGGCATCCACAGCTTCTCTGGGCAGCCTGTGCCAGTGCCTCATCTCCCTCAGCATGAAGAATTGTTATATGACTCTATGATTCTGTAACATACCTCTGTTGAATCAGATGAGTAATATTTAAATTCAGATCAATATAGACAGTATTATTTGGAGTAACTGAAAAAACCCTAAATAGAAAGGCAATTACCTTATCATCAATTATAACCAAATCCTTTGGTTCAGTTCGATCTATTTTCAAAACACGGTATTTGGTTTCTGCAGGATTACTTCCAACGAGAAAATACCGCTACATAAAAAAAAAAAAAAAAAAAAGGTCAGATTATTACACAAAACAAAGCAAACAAAGCCCATTGTAACATGGGTAATCAACAATGCCATTGATATAGTTTCTAGACTAGATCCATTTCAATTAATATCAAATATGTAATATTTCATATGGAGTGTGAATAAACTGGTTTAGACATCAGTACCTTAGGTAGGTACATTTGCATACACTCAACCTTTACAGCTTAACGAACCTCATTCTCTACACTGTACAAGGAGGAAAAAATTTTAAAAGTGAAGAAAGGTGAAAATCTGTTTAGAGAGGAAAAAAATGTAATTTACACCAGGCACTGCCCAAGTACGCCCTGTTCCAGCCATTGCCATCTTCCTATTTGTTTTGTAAAAATTAGGAGAAGCTTACACACATGAATTTGTAACTTTTTATGATCTAAAACTATTGTTGCTGTATTGTAGTCCACTGCTATTTCTGCCTAGTCCATATTAAACACAGGAAAAATGTAAGTACTTCAGCACCACAAGCTTTCTTCACTTTATATTTCCTATGATAAACTTCTCACTAATGTTCTTCCACAACACTCAAGTTTAATTTAACCAGCCATGCTAGTTAAAAATATTTTTTTTTTAAATACTAGCTTTATTTCTCATTTAAAATATGAAAGAAAGACCACAGATAAACATATAATGTTTATCTCATTTAAGGGAATCAAACTATAAATTAATTTTTACATTTAGAGGTAATTAATCAAACTATAAATTAATTTTTACATTTAGAGGTACAATTTAGAGGTAAGCACAGGTTGCAGGACTGACGCACTATAAGCAGCTCTCATTTTACTAATTCATTTAATCAGTGTGGTGCTACCACACAGCAAGGTGTAACTCATCAATAATGCTCAGCCGAGTAGGAAAGCATGGCAAATTCATGCGGATCATTAATCAAACTATAAATTAATTTTTACATTTAGAGGTACAATTTAGAGGTAAGCACAGGTTGCAGGACTGACGCACTATAAGCAGCTCTCATTTTACTAATTCATTTAATCAGTGTGGTGCTACCACACAGCAAGGTGTAACTCATCAATAATGCTCAGCCGAGTAGGAAAGCATGGCAAATTCATGCGGATC